>JADKYC010000228.1:0-30165 GCA_019843955.1 Xylaria sp. 218_066
TATTTAAAAATAAAATAATTTAAGCGTTTAATATTAACTAAATTATAAGTCTGTTTAACTATTTTTTAGCGGGATTTATATTTTTATAATAAAATAATAAGGTTAACCTAATTAATTACTATATTTAGCGTAAAATAAAATTAAACGCTATTTTTTTAAAACTTAAAAATTAATTTAAAATATAAACTAGCTATACTATTAAAAAGTTTTTAAAAAGTAAACTTAGTTTTATTAATATAGCGTAAAACTATAATACTATTATTTAATATATTTAATAAAAACTAAAATATATTTATAAAAATAGTATTTTAGCTAAAAATAATTTTAATTAGCTTAGCGTTATAAAAAATATTTATAATTAATAAAATAAAGCTATAGCAGACTATATTTAGCTATTAAAAAATAAAAAAATATTTAATAACTATATATAAAAAATTAAGAAATTTTGTTATAGACTAGAATATAAAATAAAATAATAGTACTTAAACGTTAAGCTTATAAAAGATTTTTTTAAGAACTTATTTACCGAAAGAAATCCTTATTTATTATATTTTCGCTAGGATTATATTTTAAAGCGTTAAAAAGGTTATTATTATAGTAATAAATATTATAAATTAAATAATAAATTATAATAAAATAATAGCAATAAATAAAATAATAATTATTATTGCTATATTAACTATAATTAAAATAAGCAATAAAACAATTGTAACAATTAATAAAACAATTATAATAATTAATAAAATAATTGTAATAAAATTTATAGCTATAAAAAAAGTTATAATTATAATTATAAACAAAATTGTTATTATAATAAGGATTATAATCGTAGTTATAAAAAAAGTTATAACTTTAGTTATAATTATAGTTATAACTAAAGTTATAATATATAAAAAAATAATCGTTATAATAATAAAGTATATTTTATTAATAAATAAAGCAATAAAAAATATAACTTATATTATAAAAGTAATAAAAAATATTATAGCAGCAATACGTTATATTATATATTATTTTTATTTTTTATTTGTTATAAATATTATAAAAAATATAAGTTAAATAGTATTTTTAAATTTTATTTAAAAAAATGTACGCTTTATATTTAATTAAAATAAATAATATATATTAATATTTTATTACTATTAGCTTTTAAATATTATATTTATAGCTATTTTTGCTAATTATTATTTTTGCGAAATAAACTTTTCTATTATTTTAATAAATATTAAGCAGCTAAAAAAAATATTATATAAAAAACTAGAAATATTAATATAAAAAAAAAAGTTTAAAACTAAAAGATATAAAACTTGCTAATGTTAAACTTTTAGTTATAAAAGTTTTTAATATTAATAAATATAATAAAATATTATACTTTAGTTATATTTATTTTCGGTTTAAAGCGTATATATTATTAACTAATGCTAACGTTAAAATATATATAAACTTAAATACTAAAAAAATAATAATTAGCTATAAATACTTTAATATATTAAAATATACTATAAAAAACAAAAAAAAAAAAGTCCTTATAGTTAAAAATATATAAATATAAATAATATAATAAACAAAGTTTAAATTTTATACGTAAAAAGTAAACTAATATAAAAAACTTAAAATTATTAAATATAAAAAAAAAAGTTAAATAATAAATAAAAAATTTTAACTAGGAATGCTTATTAGCAATAATTTTTTATATTTATACAGCGTAATAATTAATTATAATATTAAAACTATTATATTCCGAAACTTTAATAATTTTATAATAAGTTTTAATATATTAGTATATAGCTATAAATATATACATAGGATTAAAAACAAATATAACGTTATATTTATAGCTAAAAAAAGTATATATTTATAAATTAAATATAAGCTATTGCTTATTAATCGTAGTTTTTATTTTATAGTAATATATAAAAATACTATAAATATAATAATAAATATAAAAATACTTAAAGTAATATTTATTATAAATATAAATAAAGCTCCGATTAAAATAAATAAAGGTATAAAACTAGGCTAAATATGTAAAAATTGCAATAATAGTAGCTATATTAGCTTATAAAAGTTAGTTTTAAAAATATTTGCTATAGTAGCAACTATTTTTATAGTTTTATTAGCTAAAACAATTAGTTCTAGCTTATTAAATATAGCGAACTTAATAATTTTAATAAACGTTAAATTTAATATATTATTTATATTTATAGCTATTATAATAAATATTATTTTTATACCGCTAATATATATAAATAAAATAGCAAACGTTCTAACTATAGCTTTTATAATAGTGTTTAAAGTAATTAATACTTATACTATTAATATTTTTAAGGAGTATTTTTTAAATATTTTTTTTATAAATATAGTTTTTAATTTTATTTTTAACTTTAATAATATATTTAATATAGAACTTTATATTTTATTGTTAAATAAGCTATTTAAACTAAAGGTTTTTAAAACATATATAATATTAAATATTAAAAAACTAGTAGATTTTTTTAAAAATATAACTTTTAATAATATTTATATTTATGTTAAAAAAATATTTAAAATAGCTAAATTTGCTAAAATTGTTAAAGCTTACAATATTTAAATAAATAAAAGTAAAATAAATATACTAAAAAAACATTAACTTAAAATTTTTTTTATTAATAATTAGCAAAAAATAAAGTTAAATATTAAAGCTTATTTTTTTAGCTATAAAAATATATAAATCTTTAATAAAACGTATAACAAACTTTATAAAATAGGCTATATAAAATAAATAAACGAAGTTACGCTTTTTATATACTTAATATTTATTATTTAGTATAAAGTTTATAAAATAAATAAAAGCCGAATAGTTGTTAATTTTTATTAATTTAATAAGGTTATAGTTTTAAATAGTTATTTATTTTTATTATAAAACGAAATAATTAATAGCTTATATAAAAAAGGTTATATTATATATATAAACGTAACTAGTTTTTTTTATTAATTTTAAGTTTATTTAAATTATAAAAATAAATTTACTATTATTAGCTTATATAAAATAAAAAAATTTAATATAGCTTTAATAAAGTATTATAATTTGTTTAAATATATATAACGCTTTATAAATAAGCTATTTTGCTTATATTTTTATTTTTATTGTTGCTTTATTAATAATATTATTATTTATTTTAATATATATAAAAAATATATTTAACATTTAAATATTATTTTTAGCTTTTTTTAAATAAAAAATATTATAATATTACTAAAAAAGTTTTTTATTAAATATTTATCGGTAAAATTATTTAGTTTTAAAGTTAATACGTTAAAATTATTTATAACTATTAAATATGTTTAAATATTTAAACAACTATTATTTTTTAAAAACTTATAAGCTTTAAAAAAATATTTTAATATAAATAGTTTTTTATATATTTTACTACTTTATTATATATAAATTATTAAACTATTATAAAAATATAAAATAATATTATTAGTATAAAAATATAGAAAAAAAAAAGTAATAAACAAAAACCTAGGTTGTTAAAAATACTATGTTAAAATAACAAACTATAAACTAACCCCTGCTAAAATAGCTTTTTTTAAAGCTATTTAAAACGCTATATATTTTAAAATTATATTTATATACTATAACCTTAATTATATATTATATATATAAATAAATAGCTATTTTAAATAAAAATTTAGCGTTATAGTTTTTTATATAAAATAAAATTATAAATAAACGCCTAAAAAATATATACCTTTAACACAAGTAGAACCTATAATATACTTAAACTAATACTTATTATAAGCTAAAACAAAGTATAGTTTTTTTAAATAAAAAATAGCGTATTTAATATAAGCAGTAAAGAAATTATATATTATTATTTATTTTAACAAGCATTCTATTGTTGTTTTTACAAACTATTTTATTATAAAAAAAATTATAAATTAAGCAAGTTTAAATATTTTTACTACTAATTATGTTAATATATGCTTAATAAATTTATTTGTTTATTTATTATAATATAAACTATAAATATATTATTTACTAAAACGATTAAACTATATACCTAATATATTTAGCTAATTAAATATAATATAAAATATAATAAATATATTTAACAAACTTAAACAATCGGAAAAGCTTACTATCTTTAATTCTATATAAAATATAGTAGAATATATAACGCAAATAGTTATAAATAATAAATAAAAGCGCAATTTTTAATTAATATATAAAATAGACCTTTAGTACTATAAAATTTTTAATAAGCTTTACTATAATAAATACTAAAAAATATAAGATAAAAACGTAAATATAAATATAGATAACAAAAATATTATAGTTTTTTTTAAGCTTAAGTATTTTTTTTTTATTTTTAGCAGTTTAATATATAATATATATAAAAGCGTTAAACAACTTTATATATTATATATAATATATAAATAAATATTTTAAATAATATATAATTAAAAATATTATTTTAAACTAAATTAAATAATAAAAAACTTTAAATTCTATTTTATTTATTATAAGTTATAGTTAGTAAAAAAGTATTATAAATATTGTTTAAGTTATAATTTTAATTATATAAACTAACTAAAGCTAATTAATAATTTATACTTAATCTACTTAAAAAAGATATTACTAATATAAATAATTACAATCGATTTTATTTTTTTATTATTTCTAGTAAAGTTAATTAGCACCTTTTAACAACTTAAAAAAAAATTATACTACAATATATATAATTATATAATAACAATATTATATTATATTTTAAAACGAACGCTTTTTTTATTTAGTAATAAAAAATATATAGCTAAAAACTAAGTTAATATATTTACAAAATATTTATTATTAAACAATTAAAATAGTTTTAAAAAAATTATTTTAAATTAAGATTACAAGTTTATATTTAATTTTTTGTAAAATATTTAAAAAATATTAAGTATTAAGTTATTAATAATTATTATATATTATTTTTAAAAAAATAGTTTATTTAAATAAAAAAATTAAACTAATAAAATAATAATATATTATTATAATTTTATATAACTTGAATCTAACTAGATTAAATTAATTTTTAATTTATAATAAAACTTAAATTTTATATATTTATAAATTATATAATTTACTTTTTATAAATAATTGTTTAATTTTAAGTTATTAAGTTTATTAAATATAGTTATAGCTTAAATAAATATATAAACGTTTTTAAAAGTATAAATATTATATAATTATTTATAATAAAATATTAAATTAGCTATAAATTTTGCTATAGTATAAATAAAATAACAGTTTAATAATAAATATTATATACTTAAGTTTATATTTAACAATAAAATATTATTTTATTTATATAATAAGTATTATTTATTTAGCAAACTATTAAAAAAATATTTATAACAACATATTAAGCTTTAAATTATTAAACGTAAAATTAGTAATATAACGTACAAATTAGATTTTTTTAACTACTACTATATTTATTCTGTTATATTAGTTATATAGTTAAAATTAATAAAAAGCAGTAAAAATCTGTTTAAGCAAATAATACTTTTATTTAGCTTAATAAAAGTTAATTAATATTTTAATAATAACGTTAATAGTAATATATATAAAGTAAAAATTGTATTTAATTACTAACTTAACTAAAAAAAAAAATAGATTTAACTATTTTATTAAATAAAAAAGCTAGGGTTATAAATATAATTATTAAAATTTAAAATATTACTTTAAATATTTATAAGAACTTATTAATAAATATTAATAGCGATATAGTCTACGACTTAATTTACTTATAATAAAGAAGTTTTTTGCTAAAAAAACAGTTTCTCTAAAAAAACTTATAAATATAAAAGCATTATTATTTACTATAACCGCTAACGTTATTAACACTATTAAACCTTTTATAAAAATAAAGAGACCTAAAGGTAGGCTACGTAAAATACAAGCAAATTACACTTTTGTTACACATGTTCCTATTACTTCTAACGGTAATATACCTATACAAACCTCTATTCCTACAACTTTAGTTCCACCAGTTATGCCGGAGGAGACTGCGCAAATATCCGCCAAGCTGCAAAACCTTTTTACTAAGCTACAACATAAGTTTTCTATACCACTTATACAGCATAGTTCGCGCCTACAGAAATCTACCGAAACACTAACTAACAAAACTAAGGAAAGAATAATAGTTAAAGATTAAATTAATAAAAATAATAGAAATAGATCGGAAGGGGTTTAATACCTTTTTTATATAAATAGTCTTTGCTAAAGTTAGCATAATTTTTTTCTATACCCCCGGCATTTTAATAGGAACCCCTAAGGGAGGCAGTATAGCTGCAGCCATACTGCGGCGGTACCCTATATAGCAGGGTAGCTAGCTACCTAGCAATAGCTATAGCGTAGTTGCCAGCTGGCACACATAGAGTACCTATACCCATATCCACTTCGTAGATCTAGTTCCAGGTCTCTATTCTTCTTTTTCAATTCATACTTTGTTTTACTACCCAGATCATACCTTACAATATAGTTATATTATATACGTTTTTTTATAAATATATATTAAATATATAAATTTGTAACTATATTATTAAAATTAATATATATTTTAAAAATTAAATATAATGTTAACGTTTATTTTATTTTTAATAAATTATTTTAAAAAAAACTTTAAAAAAATTAGCAAAAGGAAAAAAGCGACAAAAAAACCTTCGTTTAAAAGCGAAAGCATTCCTAATTAGTTGTCGAAGCTAACCGACGATGAATCTGATATGATATCTTTAGGCCCAACCAATTATTACATATAAGGATTCCTCACCTTATCCATGGGCGTGCCAGGTATACTGCATGCAGCGTTTCTAATCTTTCACTCGACAGAGGGGAAACACTCTCGGTGGGGTGTTGCATTCCACGATGCCCCCCATTCACCAAAGGTGATGATGTCAGATGGTGCTGGCAGTGTGGTTCGCGTGCTACTTAGTTTCGGCTTCATGTGAGCATCACGACGATCCGGTTTTTGTTGACATATATGCCTTATAGTTGTCGTGAAGACATCACCGGACTAGGTAATAAACGGCACGAGCTAAACCCGCCAGTATGGGTGCGTCAATTCCGTGGTGTCGGGTACGCGTTGCATCGCCAGCACTGAGGTGGAGCGGTTAGAAAACAAGCATTTCTAAGGCATCTTGACCTTCCCGATTTGTCTGATTCCTAAGACCTGTGCATCAAGACTTGGCAAGGGTCGCCCGATACTCCAGGCGCCAGTTATCCAGCCAGACGTGAGCAAGCTATCGCAGCAAGCAAACGCGGCGGGTGTGGTGATGATGATCTAATGTTCCGCATGAGCATCTGCTCCCCAATCGTAACCAACGATCTCACCGCACGCCTGGAATGAGACACCTCAACATCGTCCACGCGTTCATACTCACTCGCTCACTTATCAATATATATACGTCACAAGCATGAAAGCCGACACGGCCTCCCGCAATAGTCACATCGACGACGGGGACCAACAACACAGACCCCCTGTCGAGCTTGCGCGTTCATTAAGCTATCGCCACTAAAACGAGTGCTGTTTGGCATCAAAGCATTGCGCTAGCTCTGCTGAAGCAATGCCCCCACGCTAGATGCAAAACGATCCTCTGTTTGTCTACATCACGAGAGCAACGTACTTCATCAAGTGCTAAAACAGGTTTGACATCTTTTGGAACGTCAAGCCCTGTGGATCAGTAACAACCTCTTGTCTTGCTTCTTCCGTCGCGTCTATATCTTTTATCAAAGCTCTCAAGATCATTGCTCGTGGTATTTCTCCTTTATCCCCCCCCGCCTGCCATGAACTATCTCCATCCTCTGCCAGACAAGCTCTCCCAGCGAAATAGTTCCCCATGCCCATCAGACCTGCCGCTATTATGGATGGCCTAGCCAAGCTTAGAGTTGTTCGCAACCCCAACTACAAGCGTTCGGGTCTCAAGTCCTACATCTCTTTGATGAACAAATACGGCTTTGACTCGACTAAAGAAGGCCCATACTATCATATAAACCGTGTCACTCAGCGAGGCCTTGCTCGTCGTGAGCATCATAAGAAAGGAGGGCGCGTCCACAAGGAGCACGTCCTTGTCAAGAGGACCGACACCACACAGACGGGTGAGGTGGGAGCCGATGACCAGCAAGGCGACACGGAGTGAGTCTTTTTGACCTAGATCCTAAAAGCGTTCTGTGTCAACACCCGACACATCACTGGAAGGAAAGATAAGCTGAATAAACTGACCTTCGAAACCCCAAAGATACCTCGTTCAGGTCTCTATCGGGACCCCGGCCCAGAACCTAATGCTGGATTTCGACACCGGATCCGCCGATCTCTGGGTAGGGTCGCCTTAATTCCATTTCCCGGTTCGTCATTGCTGACCGCACAACCCGTAGGTATTCTCAACGAGTCTCAACAGCTCTCTGCAAAAGAACCACAATGTATTCGACCCCACCAGCTCAAGCACATACAAGGCCCTGTCCAGCGAGAGCTGGAACATCGCCTACGGCGATGGCTCGACTGCCTCGGGCACCTGCGGCAGCGACGTGTTGAACGTCGGCGGACTCAGTGTCACGGGCCAGACAGTCGAGCTTGCCACTAAGTTGTCCACGCAGTTCGCGCAGGGCACGGGCGACGGTCTCCTGGGGCTCGCCTTCAGCAGCATCAACACTGTGACCAAAAACGGACAGCCGGACCCGGCCCCGACGCCAGTTGAGAACATGATCTCGCAGGGTGTTATCCCGACGGACGCGTCGCTGTTCACGTCGGCCTTCTACAGCGAGCGCGACGACGAAGACAGCTTCTACACGTTCGGGTACGTGGACCAGGACCTCGTCAGCGCGTCCGGGGCTGACATCGTGTACACGGACATTGACAACTCGGAGGGGTTCTGGATGTTCGGCTCCGAGTCGTACGTGCTCAACGGCACCACGGCGCAGCAAAGCGGTAATAAGGCCATCGCTGACACGGGAACCACCCTGGCCCTCGTGTCCGACGAAGTCTGCGACGCCCTGTACAAGCAGATCCCCGGCGCCACGTACGACTCGACCCAGCAGGGCTACGTCTTCCCCACGAGCGTCACCGCCGACGACCTGCCCGATTTCTCTGTCGCCGTCGGCGACACCCAATTCACCATCCAGAAGGAGGCCCTCGCCTTCGCCCTCGCCGACGAAAGCCATTGGTACGGCGGCGTCCAGAGCCGCGGCACCAACCCCTTTGATATTCTTGGCGACGTCTTCTTGCGCAACATCTACGCTGTAAGAATACCTCTGCTCCCTTGCCCCTCCTCCACTTCCGACAAACTACTCTTCCCTTGTCCCTTTTCTCATTTACTGATCAATCGGTGTTGCGTAAAACAGATCTGGGATCTCGGAAACACCCGCTTCGGCGCCGTCCCTAAGATCCAGGCGACGCAGAACCTAACACCGCCCAGCGACGACGCATCAGCTGCCAGCAGCGACAGGAAGACCAGCATTGCTCTAGCCCGCATGTAAATTTGCGATTATATTGTTCTATTTTTACCTAATGAAGATCCGAATGCGATATAGTTGGGAAAGTAAAACTAGTAGAACGCGCTACAGCGCCACGATGAGTCAGCCGAGGTGGTCCAGACAGCGCTCAGTAACACCTCATATATTGCCAAGAGCGTGCGTGCAGCGTTCGCAGGATACGCAAAATAAATCCAAAGACTTGAAACGCTCATCCGTGTTCGATGTGCTATATTTACTCACCTGTTCCTTTCCAACACAAATTTATATTTAGTCATCTTAACGAACAAATCCTGAAGATGACCTGTCTACTTCACCCCATCTTCAATAGTATGTAAGAGTGTTCTTTGAAGTATAGATCAAACGAAGACTTGCTATATCGAGATAATAGTCCTGCTGCTCTATTACTGAAAATGTCAGCTATATTAAATTTATCGTATAAATACGACAAGTAGTATAGACACAAGTGCTTTATTATCACAGTACATACAAATTCGAATAGGCAATCAGTCAATCAAGAAACTCACTATTACGCCTGTCAGCTACGAGTGCTTGAGATACAACAATATTACAAAAATACTATTATTACATATACGTACTTGCTCTATACTCACATCTTTCCCCGAAAGCCTCCGAGCTGTGTAACAGAGGAAGAGGCAGCGCTAGCGCTAGGACGTCCATGACGAGAATGATCGTGGTTTTCGACGGTCGCGGGCCGTGGAATGACTTTGTCGGGATATGCCTCATGGGTCTTGGTCGGGTCGAAGGCTGCACTTGACATGGATGTTATGCTGTACCTGCTGTGCGCGGGCACGGGGCTGGAAGCTCGTGACGATGGCGTTATACTATGTCTATCGTATACGGAGCTAGAAGGACGCGGGGGGGGGCGTGGTAGGGTCTTAGTTTGTTGGGTCGGGTTTCTCTCCGGCTCACCCTCCTTCGCCTTGAAGCGTTCTATAAGGAACGCGTGGCGTTGTGCCGAGAAAGAAGAATCGGCATCCGAGCCAGGAAGGAAGACTTTGCGGTTCGGGCCTGGGTTATCTCGTGCCGTTGGCGGATAGTAACGACCGTGTGGCGGAGCGGGCCAGTCCAGCGGTGAGTGCCTACCCTCTTTCGACGCCGACGTAGCGTTACCAGGGTTAGTCTTCCTTGTTGATCGATCACCGTACTGGCACAAACTAATTGTTGAATTTTGCTTATTTCGAACTGTTGAAATCGTCCTAGTTACACTCGCTAGTGAGCGTGAGGAAGCACCGGGGGGTTTGTTACTGACCCCTGACGAGCTTTCCCGATGCTGATACGTAGAGGGTATCCTTGGCACAGGCGGTATAGTTTCAGTACCAGGCTGGATGGTGCTCTGACCTACCGTGTAAACGGTGCAATCTGTCCACTCACTTACTGTGGTTCCGCGATCTCCAAAGGTCCGGGTTGGTGCGCCACGATCCTTTTCAATGTGAAGCGGCTCGGGTAGAGCAGACTCGGCGATACTACTGCCGCCAGGGCGGAAAGCAGGGTGTACCATGGATACTACTGATTTCGCACCGTCCTGGCTAAGACCTGGTTGGGATTCGCATAATATGCTAGCCCACCACTCTTGAACTTTGACTCGGCTTCTATCCTCCTCCTCATAGTCCCTTTCATCGTCCTCCTGTTCTTCTTCGGAGTCGTAGAAGCCAGGCTCATCGTTGATAGACATGCTTTGCTCGAACTGATTAAGAAAAGATCGGGTAGGTGAAGCGTTACTCATTCCGCTTCCTCGAGCAGGTCCAGGAGGGCGAGGGCCTGGTGGAAGGTCACCAACGGCCCGTTGCCGCTCGTGTACTTCAGAGTACCCGGAGAGACTGTCGGGACGATAGATACTCTCGGCCCTGTTCATGTGCATAGCGGACCGTCTCTGCTGTGCAGCGCTTTCGATATTTGCCAAGGCGACAGGAATCCCGTTTCTTGTTCGCCTTTTATGGTCGGCATTAGCGGGCAGGGGAGCAATTTTGGCTCCTGTTTTAGTTCTTTTGAGCTCTGTATATACAGACCGTTTTGTAGCTCGTAACCTGGAGTGTCGCTGCTTCTGTTCGGCTCGCCATGCTTCGATTTGGGGTCTTGCCATCCTCAACTCGTCCATAAGAGCATTACTCATAGCCCTGCATTCTTCGGATCGGCCCCCTCCCTCACAGTGTTTTCGGAGATGATCGATCCAAACTTCCACCACACGGTACAGACGAGGTTCTTGTCCTGCAGGCATTGCCCTGCGTCGTTCCATGCGATCTATGAGAGCTGCTCGAAGGTCCGCCAGGGCTCGGCCACTAGCACCGACAGCAGCGAGACAGCATGCTTCACAGGAAGATTTCACGAATACATGGTGGCCATCGAAGGGGGCGAGGCCGTAAATCTCGTGGAAAAGCTCAGGTTCAATCCACAATGCTGCGATCGAGTCAAGTCGACCAACAAAAGCAGAAAGTTCGGGCGCCAAAGTTCTGCCCGGCCATGAACGCAATACATCCGTGTGGACGGTGACTTCATATGCAAGAGCGATGAAAAGTCTTCGGATCAAGAAGGGATTGAGATTAGAATGGGTTTTACAGAGTATCGCTCGCGGATCAACAATATTCGGATCAATGCTATCGGCGATCTTCGTTGCTAGGCGTTTGAAGAGGTTTGACGACCATAGCAATTCCTTAGGAAGATCTCTCATCTTCTCTTCCTGCCTTTGCAGCCATCGTCTGGAAGGTATAGCAATTCCGTATTCAGGACGTCGTGCAAGCACCTTAGTGATGCGGACGACGTGTTCGTCCGACAAGTCTTGGATCCCAATGCTCATGAAGGGCACGCGTAAGAGAATGAAAGAGATAGTCTGGGCCAATAGAGTGACTTAACAAGTAACAATGAGACAAATTTAGGCTGGTGAATCAAGTTTTATGGATTAAGCTGTCAACCAAAACTGGTAGCGTGTGGCAGAGGCTCGCAATTCTGCCATTCATATACTTCGAGAACAGCTAAACAATAGCTATCGTGTCAAAGACATTGAATGCTTGTGGTGTTCTATGAACACCACAACAGCGCGTGAGTATTCTTTGTTCGGACGACATACATGAAGCAGATAGCTTATTTCAGAAGCCTCTACTTTGTTGCCGACAGACGAAGCTGATGGAGATGCCGAGACCGAGGACGTAAAGAAATATCGAGCTGACAAGGAATCTGCTAAATAGAAGTAGCATTGGCGCGATCTCAAAGGAAAATGCACTTACTAGAAGAAACTAGTGTTCCCTTCGATTGTTAACTGCTTCTTGGGGCTGGCTTAGTCCTCGGCTACCACACAATAAAACACGAGTATCTGTCCGTCAAATCTCGGTCCATATGTCAGTAACGGCAATATTGCCTGGGCAAAGTATATATTCAGACGAGCTTATACGTCAATGCCCTTTTATCATGAATGTCCCTTTCGCAAATTTCTCTATGACAAGTGACTGCACATCTTCGATACAACCGCCTAATGCTAGTCAAAAACGCCGTTCGGGTGCCCCCTGCATGCACGCTGATAAACATTATAGACATCATAACCGCAACATATGTATCATAAACTTTGGGTCCTGGTGAAGTGTACATGTTTCCTTTCTGAAACCGTCGTTTTGAGATTCTGTAGTTCCACTACACTGGGACTGGAACTCGGGATGTATGGTAATCGCTATCTCTCATACGTTCTAGCCGTATTTTTAAAGCCTCGGTCCCATCGTCAGGAATAGCAGTCTCTCGGAACCACGGATGTGCCAAAGCCTGGCGAGCAGTGATTCGTTTGGCCGGGTCATAGACAAAAATCTTCTGGAGAAGATCCAGGAAGAGCCTAAGAAAAGGGCTTGCTGCCGGAATAATATCCTAATGTCGCGTTAGATGGAGCTTCAATCAATTATTGTACCGACTTACACTTAGACGCTTCATATTCCGGACGAATCGTCTCGAGGCTCTTGTAGTCTCGGTCGTGGGATAATCTAATTTCAAACGTTTGAAAAACCTAGTTTTCATGTTAGAAAGCCAGTCGCATTTCCAAGAGCGCCATGAGACTTACTTGGCAGGGGAATTGCTGCTGCTACGTGACGCCGATTTATTGACCATCTGCACAAGATGTGTGTCAATCCTACTATCACACACGTTTTCCATCATGGCAAGATGCTCAAGGTTGTCGTGAGTCTGGAACAGAGCGTCTCCAGTAAAGAACTCGACCAGTATGCACCCTATACTCCAAATGTCACACGGGAAGGACCAGCCAAGGCCAAGTATGATCTCAGGAGCACGATAATGCCGCGTGGAGACAACAGATGAATGATATTCATCGTCGAATGTGGCTGATCCAAAATCTATCAAACGGATCTCAGTGTCGAGAAGAACTTTGCGTTGTGTGGCCTGCCGGTTGGTTCCATTGGTTGAAGATGGTATCCGCCGGTTGTAAGTGAACGTTTGATAGGCGCTGTCACAAAGGAGAATATTTTCGGGTTTAAGATCGGTGTGGATGAGATTTAGGTCATGAAGAACTGGGTTGTGCATGTCAGCGTGGAACACTTGTGGCTTGCTCGAGTGCACTCACAAGCAACACTTGTCAATAATTGACGGGCAAAACTCTGGATTTGGCTGTTGGGGAAAGGAACAAAGTTGTTGCCTTTCAAAAAATCAAAAACACTGGAGCCCAGCAGGTCCATTACTATGCAGATGTGCCCTCGGAAGTCAAAGCAATCCCGTAGATGGATGCATCGGTTGCGGTTCTCTTCGTCGTTGGCCTTTAGAGTCTGGAGTACTCGCAACTCGATCCTCGAAGCATCTCGGTATTTCTGTACTGCTCGGATAATTTTGATCGCAACAAGCTTGTTTCGCCTGCGATCCCGAGCCTCAACCACTTTACCAAATGTGCCTTGTCCGAGCAGTTTCCTTATTTGATCTATACAAGAGTCAGATCCTGATGTAGAATGAGTACAGAGAGGGACGAATATACTGACATTGTGATGTGAGATCGGCGTCGGGAACCACTATATAGTGACCGTCATCGTCATCAATCTTGATGCCTGTCTGATGTGAGCGCTGGAGGAATTAGGTTAGTAACAGATAGTACGACAATATATATGGATAGACCACTCACGTCGTTGACGGCGCGAACTGCGACTTCGCCGGATTTTTTTATCGGTTTTTGAGGAGGTTGGTACTCGTGGAAACCGTCGCCAAGCACCTCGACTTCTCTCCGCTTCGCATCTTGGGCGATCTGTTGTCGGGTACGCTTCCGCTTCTGGCCCGTCTGAGGTGCCTCGTAGTCGTACTGTCCATTCGAAGACAGAGAGGTGGGCGCGGTAGTGTTGTAGGCCGAAGTCGTACGGTCCGTCGAAGCCGAGCCGCTGTTTGACGCTTGTTGATACGCGCCGTTTAACCTAGCATCATAGAGGCTTTCGTTGTACAAATCATCCTCCTTTCTTCGTTTCTTGGCGACATGGCGAGTGCCTTGCTTATTTGCCGAGCCGTTGACGATGTCATTGGTATATGTCCTCGAAGTCGTGGCAGTAGATGGTTGCGACTCGGCTTCGGGGGAGTCATCTATGACGATTATCTCCTTAGGCAGGCCATTCTTGTAGAACTGTTTCCAATCGGGCTCCTTCGATCTCCGACGCTTCCTCGGTTGGGATTCCGAGTATGTCGATGGAGGCATATTGACGTGATGTGACTCGGAGTGGGGAGTAGAATGTGTTCTCGCGGAAAGGTGTCTCGTAGGCGCTACCGAAGCCACAGCCCCATTTGAAGACACGTCGTTTGTAGAGTACGGCGGATTGACTGCATACGACGAGGCAGCAGAAGCGGCGGTGGCGTCGTGGTGGTAGTGCTGATGAGGCTGTTGGTGCTGCGAGTGCCGATTGGGGACGGTGGCTGTCGAAGCGGTCGAAGTGGTTGTGGTGGTAGTGGGTAGGACGTTCCCACCAGCAGCAGTAGCAGCGGAGCGGTAGGAGGCTGTGTTGGCCGACAGCGTTGGATAGGCTGGGTAGTGGTGATGCGAAGAGTGGTGATGGCGGTAGTGCGGAGGCAGTGTGGCCGTGGCAGTCGTTGGGGTTGACATTATGATCGGTTCTGCGACTGACGACGGCGTAACCAAATGCGTCGTCGTGGAGCAGAAGACAGACTGCACTGGCAGGCAGAGGGACGGGTGTATGGGTGGAAGGAGAGGAGAGGAGAGAGAGGCGACTGGTAATGGTAGGCGACGGAACTAGCACCCAGCGAGAGTGACAGTGAAGCGTCAGTGACAGTGACAGGGACCAGGAGGTGAACGGGGTCGCTGCCGCTGCCTGTTGCTGAGCCCTGAGGTGAAAACCAGTGGCAACAGGTGGTGGTCGTCGTCGAGCGCCGCGTTGTAGCTGCAGTGTGCAGTGTGTGCAGTTGTGCAGTTGTGCAGTGCGCAGTGCGCAGTGGCGCAAGTCTGCAACGGGAGACCCCAGAGAAATCAGGAGCAGCACTTCAATAGGTAGTTAACTACCACAGGCAAGTACAGCAGCCAGTCAGCGCACCGGGTTCTTCTACAAGAGGTTAGATAGGCCCTAAGCTGGGGCGGGTGCCTTAGGTTCCAACCTGCCTAGACCCGAAGTCTGCCGGCGGAAATAATCCTGAGCAGTAATCCAACAGATAGGTAGGTAGGTGGTACCAGGTGTTGGTGTGGCGGGCAGGGTTCTGAAAGATCCCTAAAGCTGGGGTGGTTGTAAGCAGGGAATTGCACTAATCGGAAGCGTCTCAAGGCAAAATCGCTGTTTCGTTTCCCGAACGGGCTTTCCAGATATGCGGTATATGCGGTATATGCGTGGATTGGGCCCTTCTCCCTTGGATTTGCGTCACCTCGTGTGCTCGTGGTTGTTGTGTTCTATGCCAGCTCGATCGACTACAATGGGTGTTGTGCTGAGCAAGTAGCCCGGAGTGGGTGGCGGCGGGCCTAGCCGAGACAAACGGAACCGCTGAGTTGCAAATCCAAGCAATTGGCGATGTATTCCTTTGCCAGTCCCGGTATAATCTTGTCAAAGATGTGTATCGTATTTGTGGGAAGAAAAGTCGAAGATCGGATTAGACATGTAGAATCCAGATTATCGAGGCACGGTTATCCGCTTTGGAATTTCGGCTCTTGCTCAGGTGTTGCGGTGGGCCGCATTAAATACAGCCAGGCCAGAGAGGGATTTTGATGCGATGCACGCCAACACGCTGCACCGGCTGGTTGCTGTACAGGTTGCTGTACAGGTTGCTCTTAAGCTTAAGCACGGCGCAGTCAAACCCGCTGCTGCAACAGGAACTGCAGGGCAAGCCGGCAGGCTGGTTTAAAAACTGCTACTCGAGGTAGACAGCAGATAAGCAGAGTCAGAGCTCGGCCGAGTTTGTTGGCGTAGTGTAGAGTAATAACTCTGAAGTTGTGAATGAATTACAGTAGTACATACAGTAGCAGTTTCAAGTCACGCCAGGTGGTACATACGTTAGTTACTTCTACAGATTGACTGTGAACTTGACAGTGCTACACATTAAGAAGCACTGTCTTTAGACTGTGTAGTTGTATGGCTCAAGCATGACAGCACACAGTCCGAAACTACAATTACCTGTCTGCAAGTTTCACAGTGTTCTAGCTGTGCAGGATACACAGTCGTATCTCACTCCCCAAACTTTCGAAGTTCCTGTTTATTCCGAATGTGGTATTAGCGAGTCTTCTCCCAGCTCCCATGACCATCAACCAACTCTCTCACCAGACAACATAACTACTGTACTGCTTCTAAAAGGCAAGAAAAATTCTCAAAATACAAGCATAAATCCAAGGCACCACCCGTCGTCTTATTGTGGTGTCAGTTCGATACATAACAGTAGGTTAGGGATTAGGTATTGTTCTGTCCAATATTGTGCCACAAGTCAGCAGAAGCACATTTATCCACCTCGGGGCTACTCCACCTTGCCCGTCAAATCCGACCATCACTCACCCATTATAAATAACCAGCAGGGGAACTTTGTCTTGACCGGTTCGTCATACTACATTTATAGCATGCTAACATGTACTGTACCTACTATATGTAGAGATGTTCATCCACCACTTGATACACAAACCTAGGCACTTGCTTCGAGGCAGTCCTATAGGGCGAATTACCGTACGGTCTACCTTGGTGTGCGGATGTAGTATTTTCCAATGCTTTTCCAGAAACATTGACAAAGGAATCCCTGTCATGCATCCCGTGGCGTACGGTTGCTTGCCGGGTTCAACGCTCGAAGGCACGACCCCTCATCTGGTGATGTATAGCCCACTCTAGCTCGCCCATCGAGGCACTCCAACTCAACTATACAGTCACAGTCACCCCGAGCAGCACCCTAGCGCAGCGACAGACCCTGAAATCCATTACTTACAGCAATACTACCCATCTTTGACAGGATGCTCTTCGACCTCTGTGAAAATGCATAGATAATGTGGCTTTTTATAAGAAACTCTACCTAGGTAGCTTCCCAGTTTATCGAGTATAACAATTGCTCATATTACCCAATACAGCAACAGTACAATAGCAACGTCCAAAACGGAAATACCATCTAAATCACAACAAAATGGCCAAGGCGTGATAATCATCCCAGGATTCCGAGTCTGCCGGGCTCCTGCCGCCATATGTAAAACCCCGGTGATCATTCATTCCTCTGCACCACCAAGTTACATGTTGCACTATTCACCATTGGTAAACAGGCCGGTGCGTCGACAAGGCATCAGCAGGACCCAAGTGTCAGGCCAGTTCCAAACTGTACTTGTCTGGCTATACATTTCCAGTGGCAAACGACTCCATGTCCGTTCCAGTAAGGCAGGCCATTTCTTCTTGATGGAGGGTGGGATTTTTCGTCCTTCCAAACAGGTCCCAGAATGAATGCGCAATCCATTCGCTAGCATCACTCGGTTAGGTCCAATTCTCTTGGCTCGGTACTTAAGTCGTGCTGCGTTGCCCTGCCCATTGCCCTGGCCCTACAGTATTGTATCGTATTGTATATGGCTATGAAGTCACTGCTTCGCCATTGGCCCGTGACATGCTACAATAGGTACACTACGCTATGGGACGAGATGGTCACCCACCCATCGATCTTAGCGTTACCGAGTTACCTACCTGGCGGGCGTGATAAGATGGTGTGCGCCTTCCTCGCGATAAACAGATTACCACCACCACCACCATTCAGTGCGCCCCCCGGATCTTAAGGCCGCGACGTCGAATCGGCCTCTCGGCTGGATGAATCTAGTCTGAATCGTGGCTTATGTAAAAGGTACGTACTTGCGTCGATAGATACTTAATGTCAAAAGGAGCCAGCAAGCCATATTGGAACTGATCACATCCACGTCACGCCATGCTTTTCGAGTGATGATTAAGAACAACACAGGTACCTATTGCACGCCCACCGTTGACTTCGATTCCCAAAGCCGGAGACACATTTTCGAGGTCCTCTCTCTCTCTCTCTGTCGAACCTTCGGTATTTGCCCCCCACCAAGCAAGACTCCAAGAAATTTTCCCAACAAAGTTGCACGCAAACGTGGTGTGTGGACGAGGTAAGACGAAACAACGTATCTTCCATCTACCCGCTATAGTGAGTGAACGTGCACTACATAAATACTCCGCGTGATGCTACCTATAAACCTGCGCGGACGAACAACTAGCTACATAAACCCAACGCAGCACGGCGCAGCACGGCGTTCGTTTCCCTAGATAGCGCCATGATTGCCTGTATATCATCTACTTACATCAAGCTGCCTTATCAAAACGATCCTCGTCGGCTTTCCTATCCTAGGGATCCCCATATCATACTATTTTACTTGGCACCTACCCTGTAGTCAGTTGGTTATTGTAGCATTAGGAGGCAGGTTTGGATATACAGTACCTACTAGGCGGGAATGGTGAGGTTACCCCGCCGACGCTATGAAACATCAGATCAAATAATGCTATCTCCAAACAAATGTCGGGGAACATATTCAAGTTAATCGACCTACCTAAATGGGAATATGTAAACAATACGGCTTTGCATTTATTTAGTCTATCGAACTGCCCTTCCCTCTCGCCACTTCCCTTTGTGTCCTCCCATGCAACTATTAGTTATCAACAACTCCGGACGAGTAAGGTCTGCCGCCCTATCTATCTTGTACCGAAGGCGGACCCCTCTCTCTCCCTATGGAAAAAACGGACAGTTCCGTGTGCTTGCACTCCATTACTGACTCTTGCCAGCCATACTGAAAATTACATAACCGATATTTAGACACAGGAGGCGAATCTAGATAGACGAATTCTTTTCACATACTGATTACACAGATAGCTCTCTAAAGACCACGTTACGAGGAAAGAAAGTATCTGCGTAGGTTTGCGAATAATGGACCTAGAGATTGATCATCTATAGTGGACGGTGTAAGGACGAAAACAACCCGCAAATAAATCAGGTAGGGCGCAAGATATATATGTGTATAACTCGTGCCGTAAGACGTCATTACTTCGTCGCCAATTGGTCAATGGATGTATATTCTATTCATTATCTCTTCATCCCACTTCCGTTCTCATCCGTGGGTATCAGACCTTCGTTCCAACAAACAATACGACCGCAGGAGCTCCTCTTAGCTTTTTTAAGACACCAAGTTCTAACACGTGTAACACGATACAACACCGTCATCCCATCTCCCTTGATCAACTAGGAGGTAAGGGATATATGCATCCCGTCCCGTCCCGTCCCGTCCCGTCCCCGCCTTCCGTGTGGCGGATACCAACCCGACGGGCCGTTTTTCTGTATATCTGGTCTCTTATTCCCGATATTTTTTGTAATACGACTCCTTCGCTTCATTCTAAAATTTTACCAAACTCATAATCAAAGGTATCAGATTCCGCGATTAAACACGATCATGCCGCCCTCGCCACCACGGCCGCGAAATTCTTCCTCGAGGCTCTCGGCGCTGATGCGCTGGCGCTGCGGGAACGCGGCGAGAGCGAGGGGCAGGGCGACGTAGCTCATTCCCAAGATCAGCCCCAGGTTGACGGGTAGCGTCAGCCGCGGGTTATTGCGCAGCCACTGCGTGCGCTGGAGCCGGACGAGGATCAGGGGCGGGACCACCATTATGGGGCTACTGTTGAGGACACGGCTGAGCGCCGTCTCGCCGACGGCCAGCGTGGCCGCCTTGCGGCTCTTGCCCAGCGATGCCACGTCGCTCTCCGCACGACCCTCGGCCGCTAACTTTTCTTTGTCGGCCGTTGACAGCACTGGGTACACGTCGATGCCGACACGCATCTCCTCCCCGCGCATGAGGAACACGTTGAGGAAGCCCGCCGATGCGACCGCGGCAAAGGGCACGAGGCGGCCGAGGATCAGCTTCGTCGAGGGCGACGCACGCTTCAGACGCGGCACCAGCGCGTTCAGACCTACAGCCACGAAGCACGATGCGCCCACGGCCATGAGGTAGGATTGCGCCAGCTTCGAGTACGATAGCGGTGTGGATTTGTTGGCGTTCGCGTTGTTGATGGCTACATTGAGGGACTGGTTTCCGATTTGCCAGAGGATGGTGCCGGTGTTCTGTGCGATGCGAATAGTCAGCTTCTTGCCTTCTTCGTAGTCCTCTCATATCGGCTTCTTGATATTCCGCGGGTTTTGTGTTTAAGAAGGGGTGCGCACCGATAGACCTGGCGTAAGCATTCCAGCCGTAACGACCAGGTTGGAGAGAGCGAAGCACGACATTCTAAAGGGTAGCAAGACTGGCTCACCAGTATCTGATCGCATCACGTCCAATCAGCCAAATTTGAGATCAATAAGGGCACTAGATCGTAGAGAAACGTGAGTTCGTCGCCATACCAGGATGTATAGTTGAGTCGAGGATCTTCTTTGCCTTCCATAGCTCAGGCGTCATCTCCTTGATCTTGCCCTGCTTGTATGCCATGACCAACTTCTTCGCATTTTCGAGACCGCTCTTCCCAGCGATGAGAGTCCTACAGAGAGAGCGCAAAGATAGGTCAGCTCATGCCCTCTGGGACGTAGGAGAAAAACAATTGCGCGCCTATAATGCAACTTCATGCGCATCCTATCGAGGCGCATGCGAGAAAACAAAGAGACAGACACCTACCTCGGATCGGTAATGCTGGCAGTATGGCGCACGCGACCCCAGTACGTGCTCAGGTCATACTGCGACTCGGGCAGCTCCCGGTTGCCGGGGATGGAAGCGGACATGGTGCAATGGTTATCGAAACTGCCCGCGCCGAGCACTTCCTGCGACTGTTGCTCTGTAAGAACAGCCGTTATACCACCGCGGGGCCGCAATTGGTCATGGCTACGAAGAGGTTGAATGAGCCGCACACACCTTTCTCATTGGCGGTGAGGGACGTTTCTTGTTTCTGCCAGTTCCGACCGAGATCGGGGTGCCTCCCTTCCGACTTACTACTTAGTTACTCAGAGACAACTGCCCCACCAACCACTGTGAAGTATCCACTTTACTTCACTCCATTCTACTGCCGCTCGTTTATCGAGACTATGTTGACTATGAGAGAAACACATGAAAGTGTTTACCAAAAAGTGATTGGATAACAAATTACCTAGAACTCTAAATCAATGTGATCAGCAAGCAATGGCCAAAAAAAGCAATATTAATAGATCGAAATTGCATAGTATCACTTTCGACTTCGGCCGGACTCGAACCGACAATCTCTAGAGTATCAGAATAACCGAAATCTAGCGCCCTAGCCATTAGGCCACGAAGCCTCAATCGTACTTCATTACCCAAGCTGCAAACAATGAAAGTTATATACGGTTAGCAAATACACACTTTTTATTAATAATAGTTAAAATAAAAGTTATATCATTAAAATTTTTATTTATTAATTTAAATAAAATTAAAAAAAAATAAAAATTAAATAAAAGCTTATTATTAAAAATAAAAATAAATAAGCTATATATTAAAAAAATATATATAATATAATAAATTAAAAGCTGTTAACTATATTAGCTTATTATTATAAATAACAATTAAATTTTATTAAATATATATAAATATATATTATAATAAATAAAATAAATATAAAATATTTAAAATATTAATATATTATTATAAAAAATATTTTATTTAAAAAAAACTTTAAAAAATATAAAACAAATATTTATTATAATATTTATTTATTAATATTATATTAATAAATATTATTAAAATTTTAAAGTTTATAATATATATATATATTATTTATTATTTAAATTATTAATATTAATTTTAATATTATTGTTTATTTTTAAAAATAAAAGAATTAAAAAAATTTAAGTAAAGTTTTTATAAGTTTTTTGTGATAGATGCAATAAGGGCAGTGTGGTTTAGGCACCAATATACCTATATTGTGAAGGAATATTCTACTTAAGGAAAGAAAAGAAAGGAAAAAGTCTAAGGTACAAAAGGCTGCACCCAAATATATAGGCAATTATATATGGGGCAGGTATTTACTACAACCTTCATTTACCAGTATCCCCTCAGTGAATACTGCATCAGTGAATACTGCAGCAATCCAGCCACACTAGCTACACTAGCCACACTATACAGACCACCAAAGCCACACTAATTAGCAGTGGGGCTTTAGCAGTCTGTGACATTTTTTATTATTTTAATAAAAAAAAATATATTATTTAATTTAAAAAAATTATTATTATTATAATAAATAAAATTAACTATTTTTATTTTTTTTATATAATTTTTATTTACATTTATTTTATATTTATTTATATTTTTAAAAGCTTTAATTTTATATTATTTTTATTATTAACATAAAAAACGTTATTTTTAATTTAAATATTTTATTAATTTTAAAGCTTTTATTTTAAAGTTATTTTTTATATTATATTATTACACTTTTTTAATAATTTAAAAAACTTAAACTAATTTAAAAAATTAAGGTTTAAGTTAAGTTAAAATCTTTTTTATAATTATTATAAAATAAAAGTCACGGATGGCTGACTAGTATGGCTGACTAGTATAGCAGATTGGCAGAACAGGTGGGACCTTGCAAGGCCCCACCTTCTGCCAGGTCACCTAACAGATCCACCGTGCACACACAAATCTTTTTGTATGCGATTTACAGCTACATTCCTTTTCTAGTTCTCCATCCTACGATCAATATACAAATGGGACCCCAAATAAGAGCTTTGCCTCTGTAAAAGATACCAATCGTGACAATAAAAATAATAATTAAACTTTTCAATTTATGTAAGGTTTAACTTTATAATAAAATTTATATATTTATTAAATTTTTAAAAAATTTAAAGCTATTAAACGCTTATAAAACGTAATTAAACACACTTTTTTTTAATTTATATAACTTATAAAATAACTATATTTTAAAAGTAAAACTAAAAACAACATTTATTAAAAAACAATAATGAAGTTTTTAAAATTAAAATATTTAATAAAACCTTTTAAAAACTTTAAGTTTAAAAACGGGTTTTATTAAAACCTTTAAAAAACGTGTTATATAATAGTTAAATAACTTATAAACTAATATATATTATTTACAAAGCAAATAAAATATACGTTTTCTTTAATACATTATTTTAACTTTATTATAACACTTTAATCTTTTTTATTAATATTTTAAAAATCATAAAATATTTTAAAAGCTTTAATAACTTTTAATAATAGTATTAAAAATAACTTTAAAATAGCTTTTTTTTTTAACTAACTAAATAATTAACGCTGTTATAACTTTAGTTTATATGTAAAACGTTATTATTATAAAACTTAATGATTTATTATTTATTATAAATTTTACTTATTACAACTAAAATATAATAAATAAAAAAATATTAAATATTATTTTTTTATTTTTTATTAATAGTTTAAGAAATTAACATAAACATTAAACATATTATTAATAAAATAAGGTTCAATTATAAAAATATATATTATATCTTAATTATTAGTTTACATATTAAAAACTGAAATTAATATTTAAACTATTTAAACTTATTTTTTATATAAACAAACTGTTGGGTAGCTAAAAGGTATAATATCGTACGTAACAAATAGGTGAGATAAATAGCTATATCGATTTATCTTTTTAACTAACTGCGTGCGAAAGTGAGGCTTTCGCACGTAAAATTCTTTTATAGTTAAAAGATTCTATAAATATATACTACCTGCTTAATCGAGATAATAAGCTAACTGTTAAGTCGTATAAATAGCTTTATACGCTATTTTCGTACGCAGTTAACACTGCTATTATAACACAAACTTTATTTTTTGCAAATATATATATTTTAACATTAACATTAATATTTTTATAAAAAAATATATTTATATTAAAATTAATATTTTAAATGAAGTTTTTATTTTTATAATATATTTTTTTATAAATGTTATACTTATAAATATAATATTAGTATATTTATATTAATAATTAGCTTTAAAATAAAACATGAAATATATTTTTATTAAAATCTTAAAAAAGAAAATTTAAATTTTATATATAAATATATTTTTTAACTTTTTATAAAATATAATATATTAATAAAACGATTTATAATTTAATTTATATTAGTTTTATAATTATAATATAATATTATATTATATCTTTTAAAAAAATAATTCTTTTATTTTTAAAAAATAATTATTTAATAATAAATAAATTTACATTAATTTAACTAATATAATACTTTACACTTACAAAAAGCAAAGCTTTAGCAAATAAGTGCTATATTATATAGAATTTACAAGTGAAAAACTAGAACAGAAGGGAGCAGAATCTGCTGTTTTATTTGTGTGCTTAAGTATAGCCGCCGTGGCTGCTGTAGCTAGTGCAGCCCGGCGGGCGTGCACAGCTAGCCATTACGGGTGGCAGCCACTAGCCACCTGTAACTACTACCTTAAAAATATTATATATAAAATTTTTTATATAACTTTATTTTATTTGTTTAAAAAAAATATTTTTATTTATTTATATTTAAATTATAACTTATTTAATTAAATAATAAAATTAAAAAAAAAAATTAATTAATTATATTTTAAATATATATTTATATTTAATTTAATTATTTTTAATATTTATTACTTCCGTAAAATTAAAAGTAAAAAAAAAAAAAAAAAAAAAATAGGCAAAAAAAAAACTTTCCTAAAAACAAAGACATAAGTTTTACTTTATTCACTTATTTATGATGAATTGTTGTTACGCGCACTATTCTTAGTCGAATAGGCAGCCTCCCATCTCTGACTTATGCAGTAGCTTCTCAAACCTAACCCTCAACTTTCATAACAGCCTATAAAACTTCGCTCGGCTTTCACAAATAAAGAGAGCCAATCGTAATCGTCTCCCCGTTCGTTCTCCCCTGTGCAGTCTACTTTTAATTCCACTCGCCTATTATTTGCTCGTTTCTACCCAAGTCTACTTATTCACCTACTTCCAACATGGTCAAGGAACGTTTTAAACGCTCGAAACCAACGTCTTATCATCTCAAGCTCCAGCCGGCTTCCTTCTGGAAGCGGAGCGATACCAATTTCCGCCAGGCAAACGAAACGCATGCAATATTTAGAACAAAACACTGTAGCCGGTAGTTCGAGTAATCGTCCACAGACGACCCGAACTTCCCTTCTCCACGCTCTATTGTCATAAGTCGCTGTTCAAAGTCTTCCATTCGCTATACATAACTAAGAGTCCGTAGGCAATCTCCTATCCAGCCCTGGAACCTCGGTTACCGCAAGACTTTGTGCCCATGTCGAGGCAGACTTCTGTAGCTACAGCTGAGACGACTTTTCAATCAACTAGCCAGAATAAGGGACTCTTTACTACCCCTTGTCCTAACGAAACCCATGGCTCTATATATTACAACACCATGCCGCAAGATACGGCCTGTATTTGCCATGTCGCTGATACTAGCCACTGTGATGATAGCGATGTTTATTATGGCCGGAGCGATGGCGATATGAGTAATAATAGCGACATACATCACATTGAGGCTTTACGCGTAACCGGTACGTCAATCCGTTTGGAGGATCTAGAACCTCGACCATTACGCTATCACGGCGGACACTATCACGGACACTAACTTAAGCCCTACCGAATTTGCCTCCGCTTCACTTGACAGCCAGTCCCCCCTACATGCCTTGACGCCGTCATTACTACTGCTACTGCTGTAGTGTAGACCAGTAACTCTACTACCTTTGGCCTTTGTACACCTTCTCCATCTCCTACCCTGCCTCCTTCCTTATACACACAACAAAAGTTTGTTCTGTCCATTAAACTTCTGGTGCGTCTACCCAACACGAATGGCCAAGGGAGACCACAACTAGTGCCGATAAAGCGTGGTCGTGGGTACCCGTGCGGAAAGTAGGCTCGGGTCTGGAGATTTTATTAACTTTCTGGGCTGTCCTCGTCGTACTAATTAGATTTTTAGTCTCACACGATAGCAATACCTGTGCCCGTTTCAGTTCTTTTTTCTTTTCATACATGTCGCGATGAAGGGAAAGAGATATTATCATGCTTAGGAAACATTAAACAGTCAAGCTATTATCAGAGAAAATTGTCAAGATGATGACATGTAGCGAAGTGTTAATATAGATGCGAATTAAGTGTCGAAAGTGAACTTATCACGGACGTGACTATACCATTAATTCTGTCGGAATTAACGACGTAGTTCTTTCCGCTACAAAACTTTATCAAGAAGCTATTTTGTATGCTATACAAGATAGTAGGGCACAAAGGGGCCGATGCACGGTCATCCTGTTCATATAGGTATATATCCAGGTCTATAAAACGCTTAGATATAAATCATTTTACCACTTATGCCCCTTAAGTAAATGATATGTCCGCATGATCGTCGAATCCGTCGCCAACTTGTTCTAATATTTGGTCTGCTTCAACATTCCCAACAAATCGCAAAGTCAGAACACTCCTTGCAAACATAAGTTACACCCTCGATAGCGGCGCGACAAATACGGCACCATAGCGGCAACTCCATATCGTCTACAACCGCCAGAAATTTTACGAGGTGGGTCGGTTTCTACTTTGAGCAGCCATCGTTTGTCGGAAGGATGCCGCAATTTATAGCCCCGTGAGTTCAATTTGTGGCAACGTATCTCGAACCATAGCGCACGAGCTTTTGGTTGCTCTCCGTCATCGAGAGCTTCCATTAATATGCTTACTTCAGGCCCGCCTATCGTGAACTATACTTAGCCAACAGGAAGTTAATCACTCCGCATCGAGAACCCTAGGTCATATGGATACATGTGCTCGCTTACGGCCGCATCCTCCTTCGGTCTCTCGTTCTCTCGTCAATCCGAATCGGTTTGAATTTGTAAGAACGCCCGGCCGCGCTTGTAGCTTAAAGCAGGAGTACTATTCTTTAGATAGTAATTAGGATCATAAATTAGTGTAAACTTGGTTGTTAGACCCTCTTCTAACTCGTTGTAGCAAGTGACCGACGATGGCCAGCCGCATCCCTTTTGTCGATTAGCATTGGCATGTAATATAAGTTGGTGCTTTAACCAACCTTGCAAAATAAGAAAGCAGCCTCGTTTTCACCAACCCATACATCCGGCTAAGAACTCTCCTCACACAATGGATAAAGCCCGACAGCCAAGCCGTCGTGGACGTCCACCGGGCGAGGTAACTGTAGAACAGCCAGTCCAGCTCCGGCGGCAACGGCTAAAGACCTAGGAATGCAATCAGCACTTATACATAGGGGACCTCTGTCAACGAAGTGCACGCACGGCAGAGGTATTGGACACCCTTATATATCGACTGGAAGTATTCTTATATATATAGGGGTTTTCTTTACAATATAGTAACACTGGAACTACCAGTAGATGATAACACCCAGTGAGGAGCCTACCAGTTCAAATCGTACTCGGCCAAGAAGACATATAACAGACGGAGGCCCCTCTCCATCGCGTAACACTCGAGACAGGACATGGTCTCTTCTACTTGCACACAGAAGTAGCTACCCCCGCAGAATACCACAGCAAAGGAAAAACCGCAGTCGAGGACCTGCTTAATGTGCTAATTAATAAGGTCCAGTCCACTGCTGAAGGCTGAGTTGAAGGCTTGTTGCAGTAACTGCGAGGTGAGCATAAACTGCCGATCAGGCATCGTACCGGATAGATAGAGCGTGGCATTGGGATCAGCCCAATTGATCTGGCATTTCTTCTTCTCGAAATCGCCCAACAAAGCCGCCATATCCCGAGGTTTGAGCCCGGTCATTGTTGATAGAATGATATCTCGGACGACAAAGTTTGCTACATGACTTCCTATCATTCAGATCAGAAACGGCGGCTAAGGTTTCTTGGGGTCATACCGCGGGGCCAGTGAGACATTCAGATCCATTGGCCGCCTATATGTTGCCCCGAGTCATTGAAGACAACAGTCTGCATTTTGGCATTCTAAACCATAGTCAGTAGAACGCTGCAAAAGAGTCAAATAGTAGGTGTGAGTGTTTCACTCAGCTTCACGATTTCATAAGCAAGGTGGGAAGCTCGATACATACATGGACGGGATATTCGAGGTCGCTTTTAAAACTGAACACATGAAGTTGTATGTACCAGACAGCTACTCCCGTTATCAAATATTAACAAATGTAGCTCCCTCTAGTCATCCAACCGAAGCTTCATAGCGTCCCACAGCTTCTAACAGTTGAAGCCCCCTTGAGGGTCTTCGAATTGCTCACTTAAATAAACTATCGAAAGTTAGCCCAGTTTCTCATCACAGGGCAATAACAATGGAAAGACACACTTGTAGTTGCTTAGCCTTCCGTGACGAGATAGCAAGTAACTGTCGGGCCCCATACTGTACGGACCAACATATTGAAGTACGAAGAATATAGGGCATAGTCATCCTGCTCTTCGGTTAGGCACAATTAATTAGGGTATGTCATAGCAAGCCGCGTAAACTTTTACGCGACAAATGCTTGCCTCATCCGCAGCCATTTTCTGAAGGAGGCGGAAATGTTCGAGACTTCCTCCATTTCGAAGGTGATGCTACCGTCTTTAAAGACATCTAGGAGTTCCGACCCGCCCGGTAGTTGGCGCAAAGTAGCTTCGCGCCTGATGCCAGTTCGGTAAAGCATTATGGTCTAAAGGGGGAACACCGGGTCGCACTAAAGGGCTCATCTCCCGGCGATAAGCTTCTCTCCCACTAATGCGGCGTAGGCGATGAACTCGTACTTAAGGTCTAGCTGACTGGAAATATCAGGCCTGTCCGGATCGTTTAAACGACCTTGTAATCCCACGCGGCTAAAGGTCATCTTTCCATCGATATCATAGACTAGCACCAGTTTAGATTTATAGGACCCAAAGTCTATCGCAACGACTAAGGGGTTGCAGTCGCCCATGATCGTTGTGTTGCACGATGCTTGATCCTGCTTTTTCCTACCACGGGTAAAGATCTAAAATAGGGATAATATAGACGGCAAGGCTTGTCAAGGTACAAAATGACCAAGAGCCAGGCAGAGTCGGTAGATGAGAATAGATCAAGACTATACAAAATAGAAGTAAACGAAATAAAGTTCATTAGTCATGGCGTCGCTCAATTTTGTATCTGAAACAGCATGCTCGCTGTATATGTCACACGGAATAACCCAAGGTAGTGAAGATGCGTATATCCGATGCCAGGGGTTAGATCATATTATTCATCTGCAGCGCGGCGGTCTACATATTCACCTACCCGTTGATCTCCTGATCACGAGAA
>JADKYC010000229.1:0-29682 GCA_019843955.1 Xylaria sp. 218_066
ATTCCCCACGCCCGTGCCCCCAAATCCATCCAATCCGCCCACAAGCCCTCCCATCCTCGCTGGCTGACCGCCTGTCATGGTCGCAGACCTCTCATGTAACCAAGCACTAGTCAGCTCAGACCGCCTTGAATAGTGACAGAGTCAGCTTCGCTCTGGTTATGTTGTGCAGTGGTTTAATCCCTCCGGACACGTCCCGCGGCCAATAGTATCCGGCGGTTACAAAGCCCAACACGACACATTGTGTCTCTAAAAAAATAAATATATTTATTCTGCTTTCCCTTTTTGTGTAATCCTGCCCTGCCGCCAGCCCAAGCCACACCAAAATCAAAAGGGGCCAAATTATCGTTTTTTTGGACCGAGGGAGGAGGATAAGTGTTTATGCCCAGTTCCGTACCGCACTGCAAACTGCAGACTGCAAACAGGGAGAAGAGAAACATGGAAGCCCATTTCTGGTTTTCTGGTTCTCAACACCGCGGCCCATCGGCTCGTGGCCCCCCGGCTTGTCAAAAAAAGCACCCGTGCACACTCGCGTAGCCGGGAATAATACACAAGCAGTACCTGTCGGCGTACACGGACACTATCAATCAGGATAATCGATCATAAATTGTCAGGATGGCTTTTACGGTTATACTCAGATTCGACGCCATGCTCGTGCCAGGCCTCGATTACAGTAAGCCCCTGCTACCGGATGTCGACCCGTATCCTGCCCCGGCGGTGCGAATGTCGCGACTCAGTACGCTAAAAGGAGCTTATTTTACCTTCCCTGCGCCCTGCCATGGGCGCTCGAAATTGGCCGCATCCCTCCGGCTGGTAACGCCCTGCCCCCGGTCACAAATTTCTCCCTGATGCGGCGCGCGATGGATTACTCTACACTATAATTTAGGTATATTCTGTTACCAGCCTAAACCACCGCTAGGTTGGCTGGTAGCCGGTCCGCTTCCGCTTTAGGAATGAGTTCTGGTCCGGAATACCTATTGGAGGACGTATTCCCCTTTTCGGCAAGTATTCGGGCTTCTTTTTTTCTAGTAGCATTCCTCGGTGCCATTTTCTTGTTCAGCCCTAGTCATGTAGGTAGGTATTGATCATATGCGACACATTGCAATCCAAGTTTCGTTGTCGTCTACGTCTGCGTCTACCTATTCCAAACTCGCCTTGGGATTTGTGCGCTGTACAGCACAGCAACAACACTTTGCCGTCATCGGCTGTGAGGTGCGACGCGTCGCATCACACCATCAGGGCGGCGGCATTTACACTTCCCACACATTAGAAATCAAGATTTCGTGGTGATGGTGTCCTGTTTTGCTTGCCGGCGTCGTTTGTCATCAGTAATTTGCTGCGCTGATTTTTGATTTCGCCGTTGCGGCGGCATTTCCGTCAGCATGGGGGGGGTCCAAGGCAGCGGATGGTCCGTGGACGCGAGCGAAACGTGGGATTACAGGATTTCCCCCATTGCTATTTTTGACAAGGTATCATTCAGTGTCCGGGGCAATCCTCTCTGGCGTCACCAGCGGTTTTAGAGCGAGTCAGTGTAGTCAATGCTCAGCATCATTATCTACCTTGTATCCCTTGTGTCCTGCTCGCTATACTCGTCGCGGCCATGGTGAACGGCAACTAGACAAACTAGTTGTCACAGTTGCAGCGTACACGTCGCAAATTATTGCTTCTTGTTCTCAGCCTTAGAGAAACAGGTGTGAACACTCTGTCGCCGATGGAACTCAATCCTGACCGCAACTCAGGCCTCTGCAGCCAATACAAACCTCGTCCGCAGACCGGTGTGCAACACCGCTGCTCGTATAGGTGTCCACTGAGCAACCACCTCTGCCTGTTCGGTGTTTGCTCGCAAAGGCGAAATCGTGTGCGCATATGTATGTAGCTGCCCTACGGCATTCTGAGTCAGATGCAACACAATTCCCATCACCGCCTCCCAAACGCGCGGAGACATGTGCCGCCCCAGTCATGTCATAGATCGTTAGTGGCGCACCATATATTAAGGATAATATTGTAATTTACGCGGGAATGTCTCGCTTCCTGCTCCTTTACCGATGCCCCGGGGGGGCTAATCATGGATGCCACGTTGTTGATGCGGTATCCGATTGTCGTTTCGCAAGGAGTTGCTCAATAATCGACGCGACATATCATAATTATCGATGCCTCGGGCAGCGCAATAGATCGGTTGGGCCTCTTTAATGATTTAAGGCTGATGCGAAATGACCGCCCATTGCTTGCTGCACGCCAGACGCGACATAACACATATCTACTCTGCTCTCTGGATAGGCCTCTAGCCTTCAATAGGCAGCTGCAAGTGTCTAAAGCTTCCAAAGGCCGAATGCCTCTTTCTAGAATATCTCCATACCCACTGACCGTTTTAGTGTTGCCCGGCATACCGCGCCATCATCATCATTATCTGTCATAATGGTTTAGGGAACCGTGCGTTATTCCGGGGAAATTATCCTGAAGCAGCATCTCATCTCCTTAGTGCGGAGTGTTACCAGGTTACCCGTCTCAAAATGTTACTAGGCAAAACCGAAGTTTGGCCGCGGGAAACACGTCGTGTCCCGACGAACGCCGTACTTAATGCGTGTAATGGTAGGGATCTCCCCCCTTGTAGACGAGGCTTGACGGGTTTGGCAGCCTGCCTATCCGGGGCAAGCCATCAAAACGCTCCCTTGTTTTGCGAAAGACTCCATCCACCACGTTTTTGCATTCCATTCTCTTCCTGGATAGAATACTGTAGCAATTCTCGGATACTGTAATTTCCCAAATCTGAGGAATTCACCATGCTTCATTTAGTGTAGTGTACATGTCATCAGCGACCCCGGATCTTCCGAAGGCCTGGCTTTGCCAAGAACGAGATACCAGCTGCAGAAAACCGAGAGGGCAACAATCAGCATTGTCCCGAATTACCGAGCCTCGACCTTTGGATCAGCTTTGACCCGACCTCTTGCGGAAGGCTAGCAGCTGGTGCTCGGCTATTCCTCTGATGATCCTGACCTATCTTGGTTTTTGCCCATAGGGCCGAGACTTTCTCTTCCCACGAGCAGACCACGAGTCGTACGAACACTTCAACCGCGGGAATTTTTCGCGCTTTACCGAAACAAAGGTATCCGAACCAAAACCCGACCCAGAACTTTCCCGCTTTCCTGAATGACTAAGTACTGTAATTGTGGTTTTCTTCCATCGGCCCGGGAAATCTAGTGTTGGTTAGTGGTTGGTCTAGTCTACCTATCTATTTTAAATGGGTACAAAAACCCGTTGCGCGGCTGCGTACGCAGTTACACTTAGCTTCCCGACCCCCAGACCGGCCCGTGCGGGAAACTTGCGGGTATGAAGCTGATGCTGATTAGGGGGCTGACACGCGCAAAAGCGCAACTGAGGCGGATGAATGTGGCTTGCGTGGGTTCCCCAGACTGGGGCGGCTGTTTAACTGAGGCCGAAATGAATCGTGACTTGCGACGAAAAGGGCCGTCTTCTGTCAGACCAATAATAGTCATGGCTTATTCGGTTAGATCTTACCTCGTACATATGAATTATTAAAATCCAATAGGACGTCGTAGCGCAAGCCACGATCCCACTAACCGCCGAGAATACGACAACTTGATCACAAGTATACATAGTGCCATGGCCGTTCAACAACCTTTAACATAGAATAGCTAGTTCACCCATAGAGGTTCCAGAACTCACGGGTCTATCACGGAGATCTCTGATGCCGGGACTAGTTACGGCGATCACTGTTTAGCCACCTAGTCTCGATGGGCCAGTGGGTATTTAGTATACATAGTAGGGTTAGGTACAGGGGCAAATACGACCAGTAACAGAATAAAGACGACTTCACTGTACTTGGAACTAAAAAGCAACGACAATAGTACGGGGTAATACGGGGTACCTAGAGGAGGCGATGAAGCGTACGTTACGCGTATGTTCTGCCATCGGCCACAAAGCGACCTGTCATCCTGACGGATCTGCGCTCGCACCAAACGAAACGTCTGGACAGCTGGAATCAGACATTCATTTTCTCATCTGTGACAGGTCAGGTCCTACGTTTCGCAGCCCCCGATGTCTGTGACCGGGACCGATTGCACACACCTGTACAATCTGCGCAAGCCCTTAAAACTAGTACAGCGTAGCTTGCATTGCATTAGACACGATAGCATCATTGTGTTTACGAAACATGGTGTTAAAGGAAGCGCGGAAGCAGTAAAGGATCTTCAGGGTCCTTCTCTGCAGGGCCTCTTACCTCACTTTAGTAGGTGAGAGCAGCAAGTATGCGCGACACTTTTCCACTTCTGTTATCAACAGTATACTATTTCCCATAGTTCACTATCCTGAATAGCTTAGTAAGTTGACGGGCAGGTTACGCGGTGTTTGACTAGGTTATCTATCGAGTCGATCACTATGCGTCTGGCTTCCCGCCAGCCACTAGAGTTGGGTATGCAATGCACGTTTAATTCGCAATAGCTGCTGTCAAGCAGGGTTCATACTGCGCTAGTGTACTCGCTGCGCTATCCGGACAACGGATGCAAGATGAAAATGGCCGAAACGGGGGTGTGAGAGAACGGGAGAGATACATCGTGCAGCCGCCAAACCCATGCTGAGATGTGTAAGCAGTATACCCAAGGTCTGCGAAAGGAACTGACACCCGCACCCGTCCAACCCCCACGCAAGCGCCTTTCTTTCTCTCACCTACAGTATTTGTTCCCTCTTCATCCCCCGGCGAGAAAGAATGTGGCGTTTATCCTACTGCCCAATGTGGAAGTAGCAAACGGGCGGTGTGAATGCATAGATATGCATCAGCATCCAGGAGAGCAGGAGGAATAACGGTGTCCAGCGCTGTTTCGTCTAGTGTTCTGCATGTCACACACCTACATACACCTAACCTGACCTCGTAGCCGATTTCAAGTATAAAGCGAAACTCACCGCCATGACATGCATACGGGCTAGCACTGCCGTTGCTGTCATGGCAGCCACAGAAACCTACAAAACCTGCTGAACCTGCTGAACCTGCTGTAGCGGCAAGCCGACCATTATCGGGCAGCATCTTTTTGCCGGCGCGGAACTGCACTACTTGCATTCGATGCCTGACATAAAACATAGCACGTACAGTAGACACGTAGTCTACGCTGTAAACTAGATATCTAGGTCCACTCGCTACACACCCAGAATAGGAGTTTATCTCAACTGGGGTCATATTCATGCTCAGCGAGATCGGTGACGGACGAATGAAAAAAAAAATTATTGGCATTTCTTGGATCTGCAGGATGTCGCCAGCAATCCGAAAAAGCCGTAGGATGATTCACTACCCCTCGGCACCGGAAAGAAAGCGTATCTAACCTACCCGGTTGTCAAGGCCTGTCTGAGTAAGACAGTTGCGGTAATTGAAGGATGCGATGTGCAGCATAGTATGCTTTTCCTGGACAATGAACGGTATTTCGTATGTCTGACGGGCGGGAATGAGTCGGGAGGCGGCAGCACATCCTACCAAGAATGACAAGAGCTCAGTGCGTGAGATCGATTTCGAAATTAGCAACACTTCCCTATCAACCGGTGATTGATTATAGGGCATAGGGCTAGCTAGCTGCCAGGCGGATTTCCACGATGGGGGAGTTGCGTCGCGTTGAAGTTGGGTTGTCATCGAAAATCCCTCGCAGATTGCAACACAACCAATTCGGTCGTTAATCAATCCCAATGGGTCTCGGCCCCTAGCTCTCGATTCCTTACCCGCGTCGTGATATTATCAATCAAATAGATGTTTTTTACTTCCCGATTACTAGACGAATCCAATAATTGAAGTAGACCCTTTTGCCGAGCGCAACCCCCCTTTGACAAGACGAGCGTCTTCTTCACAAGTTCTAGAAGCAATAATAAGACGGACACCTACACCTTAATTAGCGGCCTCCCCAGAAAAGCTTCCGGGCTAAAAGGCCATCAGCACTTCTCAGCTTACGGTAATAATATAAATAACTAGAAGGAAGGCCATATACGACGTAACAGACTCGTGGCCGGAGGTGTAGCAATATGTCATGCCATGACAGCTCGGTAGGATAGGCGGAATGGTAACATTACCCCGTCCCAGCTCCGTTTTCCTTTTTTATTTCTCCACGCCCTCGCTTAAAAGACCCAAACGCACCCGGTTTGTTGCGCTGTGAGCTCCTCAAGCCACGAGGTTACAATATCTACTGCCTGAACCCTAATTATAACATTTTTGGATGCTCAGCTACCTGGGCAGTGGCAGGATACTCGGGACGAACAACTCATATACTATAGGTGGGAATTGCCGTTACGGGAAGATGCTAAAGTAAATTGATTAAATATATCGCAACGCCCAGGCGGATGGAGGAATGCGCAAACATGAAGCTGAGGATGGCACACTTTTCCTTATCTCCGAAACATCTCTTTCATCCAGCAGGAGGCGTGCAACTTGTTGGGAGGGAGAAGTAGGAAGCGTTGACGCCCAATTGTGCAAAAAGCAACCCCCGGTATGGCACAAGTAGTCGATGGTTTCATCTTTCCCTCTTGCACGCTAGTGACATGTCTTGCTTGTTGTCGTCCGCTCCACGGCCACATTTGCGGTCTCGTCAGTACACCCGGTGGTGTTTTCATGACGTGCTTCCCATGCAGATGTGTATCAAACAGTTAGTCCATGATTAATAAGGGCACGGGTATAGTCAGAATAGTCAGAATAACAGCGATTTCTACGGATGACCTATCATCCCCTTGGGCACGAAGAATATTCTATAGGGCTGGTCCCGAAGTCGGTCTAGTAGGAATGCACATGCTGCTGCACGATACTTACCTGTGATAAGGTGAGGTGCACATCCACGTAGCCGCCGAGACGATTCGGCACGCTGGAACAAGTCACGGCCGACCGTTCATTTCGTTGCTGGCGCCATGCAAGCTAAGGCACGCACATCTGAATCACCACGATGGTAGTTGGCCAACACTTGCTTGCATTCTTTCTTCTCCTCTCCCATGTTTTCTCCCAGTCTAGACAGTAGCAAGAGGCCGCTTTCTCACACCCTGCTTCTCTCCAACACGTCACAATACGGTTTCGGGACCGGATTGCCGTTTACGAGGTGATGGTGACGAGCACGCTTTCAAAGGCTACACGGTCATCTAATCAATCGGCCGTAAATGGTAGCGATGTCAGCCACCGACCACTTACAGCCGTGATACGATAATGAAGCCCATCACATCCCACTTTCCCCTCCATCAACCCCATCGATGTCTCTCTACGGCGATTGATTTGTCAATTAGGCAAGAGCCTGCGACCACTCCAAAACCCGAGATTTGGACAACTCATTCAGATAAACGCCCGTGATTGATTATTCATCTACCCAATCCGCGTCGTCGGTCGCTAGTGTTGCTGCAAGTGATGCCACGAGTGCCGTGACATCGCGAGGTATGACATGCTGCTGGGAGTAGCATCTCCTACCAGTCACCTTACTTACCACCTAGAAAGGCAGCTGGGTTCCGATGGGGTGCATTGTCCGCCTCAGACGGCCCTACTGGCCCAAGTATGGGCTCTTACTTGGGGCCTAGCCCTAGCGTAATGTACGTAATGGACGCTGAGGCGGGAGCCAACGCAGTCGGCATCGATCTAGACTATCCAAAAGGTCGTTGATCTTGGCTTTCCACCCAAGTGGCTCTCATCAGTGAAGCCAAGCAGATCACTGACGAGTTGAAATATGTCTCTGCTGATTTGTTGCGCCCGAGTCGACAAATGAGGAGTATATTCTTAGTAACTCTCATGATTTTTCCATTTGCTTGTCGAAACGATTTCATACTTCTGAATTTTGGCGCGATAATACTTATTTCATATCGTGACTTTACCCCGATGGAAATAAGTGGTCCATATGCTTGCCGGTAATATGCATACATAGTTCAACAAAAGTCCAACAAAGATTACTATAGGAGCTAATAAATGGTATCATAGTTTATCTTGAAAATATTTGAAACCCTAAAATAGTGCTATATATATGTTTATATATATATGTTTATATCGGAACATTCATATTTTAGTCGATGACGATTTGGGGGAGGTGAAGTTCAGGATATGAGTAATGACTGACCAAGCACTTCCAGCATAACTCTGTGCCCCCGATCAAAAGAATCGAGTGTGCGTTGTTTTGTTGAGATAAAATTGATGCTGCTGCTAACCGTGCAGCCCAGTTAGATCTCGCTCGGAATACACCAACTGAAGGGGGTGAATCCAGCAATTCTTCCCAGGTATCTAAACTAATAAGTTCCATTGCTTGCGTAGGATCATCCTCTTCTACCTCGCAATCGCCCTTGCAATCTGTCTCGAAGACATCAACGGGCGTCTTCTCCAGTTCAAGAACATCAATATCGCCTATCCACTGCCCTCTGTGCATGACTGAGAGAACCGATTCCAGGAGAAAAACTTCCTGATCAATTTCTCCCGTGCTTGCCCAATCTAGAGGCATCTTCCACTCAGTGAAAGACAAGTGCAAGGAGACGCTCTCGAACTTGTTCTCGCGTTTGCCATCATATGGCTTGTGCTGCACAGAACATGGGTTGTAGCCTTTTGGGCGGACCCGGGGATCTAAGGGAGATACAAGTAGTACCAGTCCTGCCTGTCCAATGCTTCCAACTAGATGGCGAATTTGAGGTCCCGAGGGGGATTGTGATGAAGGATCTCCCAACATTATGCCTGCCACAAAGATGGAATCCTCAGAACAGAGAGCCAGCACATCAGCCAGGTGCTCCTTTTTGATGTTGAATCGGCCAGATTCGAACAGTGCAATGCAACCGAACGCTTCTGCTCTGTTCATTTTCTGGAACCACTCAGCGGCTGAGATACCGGGTGCCCAAGGTTGGTATCTTTGCATATTGCCCTGTTCTTCCGCGAAGCTATCTGGGAGCCAGCTTGCCTTGTGTAGCTCCACATCGACAGTGCGTAAAGATATTGTCGCCCCAGGAAGCTGATCATACATGATGGTCGCGACCTGCAGGGCTGTCACCGACTGGAGAAAGGGCCATGAAGGCTTATTGTGACGTGTCATCAAACTGTTGGGCGCGCTGGAATCAAACGTGGCATTGGCCGTATTTTGTATTTCGTTGATATTATCCGAAGACCACTTCCTTTTCCGCAATTTGCGGGGTGTATTCGGCGAAGGGAGCTGAATGAGTTAGATGAATTATTCGCCAAATACTTGCAAATACTTACAATAATACTCCGAAGGTAGCCAATGACGGCTTGTGGGTTTTTCAATTGCTTAAGCACAGAAAGAGACTCATGGGTTGAGCCTGTTGTATTTGATTTTGACTTGATCTGTTGTATCAGTGACTCGTTAAGTATGACATTATCCGCCCATATAGAAAACCCTCCGGTATTTTCATCTCTGGTCTCTAAGAATATCTCCTCGAAAATGCGCCTGGACTCGAACTCAGATCGTTTAAGGGGCGGTGGCAGATCAGGCCAGAGCCTTGAGTTTAACCTGCCTTCTCCTCGGGGCGTGAAGGGTATGTTTCCGGGGTGAGAGATTATGTGGCAGTTCTCACCCATTTCCTGTATGGTTTTCTGACGTTGCTGCAAAAGCTTCAACTTCTGTTCGGACAATGTTTCCCTGTTGTCAAAGTGTATCCACCTGTGATGTTGAACGCCACTTTGCGGAACTGGGATCGCTGTAGCCCACTCAGAGTAAAGGTCGCCCTCTACAAGAGTGATGAAAGAAATTAAGACCTGTCTTCCATCGAACTCGGGGTTTAAAATGAGCCCCCGAAGATAAGTAAAGCCCTTGCTAGCGGGATCTTCTTCTTCCAATGCCCTCAAGACGTATGCATTGAGAAGTCCAAAGAATGGCTGCAGTGTGCCCTGGTCCTTGCCGAAGAGGCAAGTTGCTCGTCGCCACCCAAATTTGACAAGTTGAAGATTCACCTCTCTCTTTCTCTCATTACTGTCGAAGAAATTTTTGGCAGCGACACAAAACGAGCGGATCCAGTTGATTTCCACATGCTCGTCTTTGACGGCGGGAGATATTATGTCACCTAAAGCATCCAACCAGCTGATGGCTCCCACAATGTCGGACGCGCGCAGCCCCCATAGCCTAAAGAGAGAACCTAGAGCCACTAACCAGAACTGTGACATAGTAACCCGAGATAGTTCCTCATTGCTTCGCACTGATACTGGGTCTCCGTAGTACCGGAGATGTGACAGCGCCAAAGACCATCGGATATCTGGACTTCCTGCCTGTAGTTGGTACTCCAACCCAACAGTCAGAACGGCTGAAGGGAGAAATAGGTTGTCTTTGAAGTCGACCTTTGTCGCTTTATCTTGAAATACGAGGAGGTTGGGATGTAAATGCCACGACGAAATTGCCAAGAGTATTGCACGATCACTGGCTTGCTGTGGGATATTGTCCAAGAGATTATTGAGGACCTCCATTGACTTAGTCCACGTAGTCATTACTTTTGAATACGTGGTTCCAGGGGCAGTGAAGGGCAAGTTTATGTTCTCAACGATGATCGCAAATTGATGCTTCTCCCATGCTTTTGATTCATCCGCCCTTCTGAGCCAGGCACGGGCACTGGTATCCCAGGCCGCAAGGTCTGGGCGGGTTATTATCTGTCTCGAGGCCATGATTGTGTAAGGGTGTGTCATTTTGTTGTCTTTCAAAAGCCTATCGATCTGTTGCTTCCGTTCCTGTACCATTTCAAACCAGATCGATGTCGCTGTTTTCGAGTCGAAAGCACGAGCAAGTATGCATGCGAGAAGATGAACAGCAATCGAGGCATCGCTTGAAGTAGCCGCAGCCCATATCGAGGTACAATCAGCCCCGATAAAGGATTGAAATGGCCCGTCACTAGCGGTACCCTGGGGGTTGATGTTCGGCTGAGCAAGAATCTCAGACACGCGCCGTCCGTAGGCTTTAAAAAGCGCTGATACGTCTGGAAGGGCATCGCTGAATAGGAAGCCAAGCGTGCAAGCCGTTCTGTGGATCGGGCCATTTTCAGCCTCCTCCCGTCGCTTTGAAGTCAACGCTAGGCCTATAGGCAGGAACTCGGGTTTCGTGTCGCATCGAAAAAGCGAAAAGTCTAAGTTGATATTAATCAAAGCCGCTGTATTTTCGTTCGAGATTGAAGTAGCTGAGGCTTGGAGTTTCCCAAAATTTGCCATGCTTAAAGCCCCGAACTTGCTTAGAAAATGTGGTTGGTTATGGGTAAGTTGGCTTGATTATAAACAAATAATATGACGAAGCAATAACAAATAGATAGTCATAAATGACTAAGGTATCTAAAAAGTATGATCGTACTGGAGGTATAAAGGTCAGTGAAAAAGTGGTGATTTCTATTAATATACAGCTGTAAAAAATATAACCGAAGACCGCACGTAGCATCACAAACACTATGCTGAAATACCCAATAGGCGTATTAAAATCTGCCCCCACTGGAGGCGCAGTAGGAGTTCCAGTATTCCTCGTAATTATTAATGCTCGACTGCTACTGGTTTATGCCCTGGTTGGTGTAGCAATTCCGCCCACGTCTCTGCCAAACATAGCCACACATTGTGCATCAGAAGGTGGTGCGTGAGGCAGGCTGGGACTAGAGTGCTCGTACAAGGAAAACTATTTCTAGCTTCATCGACGTGTTAATGTACAGAGCAAAAAGCTGTAATGCGCTTATTTAATTTATCTTTCCATAGGCCAAATAAAGCATATGCCATTGAGTTTATGTCTCAACCTAACTATAAAAGTTTGCTAATATCACTCTTCAGAGCCTCGATGTATATGCGTCAATAGAGGCAGTCTTACGACCGAATTAGGCAGGAGGTAGAAAATTAGGTCAACCGAGCCACGATCAATAGAATTTATCCAGCTAGACGTACGACGCATAATGGCCTACCAGGTAGAAGGACGTGTATACCGTACACTAAGTGACTTGCTCCCAAATCTTTGATTCGGGTGGGCACGCCCGAGGCTCTCACACCCCGAATTTCACAAATCCAAGATATCCCAGTAATCGAAGTATATTACCCCAACCCCGGCTTGTATAATTATATTATCATATATGGGCAGCGAGCACTTTGACATCACTGACAAAGCCCCGGGAGAACCATGTGTACCACACCATCCAAGTGGCTAGAAAAGAAGTGCAAACCTCAACAAAACAATCCCCTAGAGTATACCCTAAAGTTCGTGATATAGAGAGGGAGAAAAAGGCAAAAGGATGTCGGCAATGAGAATCGAACTCATGTCTGCACGGCCACAACGTGCTGTACTAACCACTATACTATGCCGACCGGGCTCGGGTTCGGAGAACTCCGTGAATAAGCGGAGACAGTTCCGGCGGACATATAGGTATGTCCTAAACCGAGTTTGGCACCCAATATTGCTCCCTCGAAATGATAGACGACTCGAAGCCTTCTTGACAATAATGAAGAAAACAATAGCAAAGGATAGAACTTGTATAGACAGATTAAATAATACTTATTGAAAAAACAAAAACAGTTTCACAAGGAAAAAGAACTATAACCCAGATAGGATCTCAAGTGCAACACTTCGCTTGACACACTTTCTGTATCACTTTCTAGCTATCCGCGTGTGTTTCTCTGAATTATCAATAAGTCGGAATAAAAACCATAAAACATTCTTACAATATAACAATCCACAGCCAAGAAAAGAGAAACCACAAACGAACATCGAGGCCCTCGAAGAAACCCCTGTAACTCCGGTGGCATATTATCCATGTATATAGCGACAACCACGACTGGCTCAACAACGAATATCTCTAGACTTAATCTTCAGAAACTTCAACTATGAATGTTTTCTCTTTTAACTATAGCGTTATAGCTGATACCGACCTTACAAATGAATGAGGGCCGTCTACTTAGATGATATATGAAAGGGAAGGGGCGGCGGTGCTGACCGGCACAGTTGTAATGATTACGTATCCAGCATCACTAGCTCAACACACGTCACGAAGCAGCGCAGAGAATACCAAAAGACAGCTCGATTGGCCATGAAATTAATTGGTTGGGGGGATCAAGTACCATAAAAGTCCTTTAAGTCGCCTAAACTCACATCCTGGAAACAGACTCCCAAGATACAAACACAACCAAGACCGCGTTTCCGTTTGCCATTTCTGTTCTATGCGCCGCCCATTTTTAACCGTAAAAGTGGACTGATCGTGACTGACAGAAGCAATATCCTTCGAGCCGGGGGAGAGGGAGTCGAGGATGATGGGGCTGGTAGTTCTAAAAATGTAAGGTCCGATTTCTTCCCCAGACTACTTGTCGGCCTTGGCAGCGTCAGTCTCAGCATCGCTCTTGGCATCGCCCTCGCCCTCAAGCGCCGGCATGTCGTCGTCCTCTTCTTCATCTTCCTCGTCATCGGAGCCGGCGCCGGCGCCCATGCCGCCCAGCTTCGAGAAGTCGATTCCGCCGAAGTCACCGCCTATGAACCAAAGTTTTGTCAGTTCATACCCTCCAAAAAAAAAAGATAGCTTAACTTGGCGCCTAGAAGGATTGGATAATTCCGAGTTATATGGTGACTACGTACCCATGCCGCCCATGCCGCCCATGCCGCCCATACCACCTGGCATGCCTCCTGGCATGCCTCCTGTACGCATCAACGTGTTAGCTCGCTTATTCCCGGGGTACGGGGTGTCTGGGAAGACAAGATGGTAAGATTTCAAACGTACCCATGCCGCCGAACTGGGAGAGGTCGTCTTCGCCAACCTCGTTCTGCTCGTCCTCATCGACCCACTTGTCAAAGTCAGTCTTGACGAACTGGACCTTGGCAGCGTCCTTGAGCAGGCGAGGCCAATATTCCTCCTTAAGTTCCTTCTTGCGCAGCTTCAACTCCACATTACGGGCAGTGTGGTGGATGTTGCTATTCTCCACGTCGATCTCGTCGTAGAAGTTGATATCGAGGTGGTATGTGCGCTTTAGGGTTTCCGAGTGGCCTTGGAAAGCCAGAGAGGTGGGCTTGAGATCCAGCTTAAGGTTCTCTTTGGGCACATCGGGGACGGAGATGGTGAGGTAGACAAAGTTCTTCTCGGCGTCGGTCTTGGAGGAGCGCTGGGCCCATAGGACTACAGGTGCGGGAAGAAGACCATGTTAGCTGTCAAGTCGCCGTATAGACAGACGGGTCTCAATAGCTGGATGGAAGAAAGAGAGGCACGACATAAAAAGCAGGTGGGTTGCCGATGGCGGGGTAGATAGGTGACGATGCTTACCTTCCGGAGTGACTTGCGCCATGTTGATGAGGTTGTCTTGGTGGGGGAGTTGGCAAAAAAGCTAACGACAATTGGTGTAAGTAATTGATTCACTGTGAGCTGCGTGAAATTGGGGTAGCGAAGCGTGGATGCAGAGTAGAGAAATGAAGATAGATGGAGGGGATGAACAGAGAGAGGGTCTGTGGGATCGTGGTATAAGTAAGTACAGTAGCTACATACTTACGGATGCAGTGAGAGTACCTAGGCAATCACTGATTGTGGTTGCGGTGAAGGATCGAAGCAGGTAGTAGTTAGTAGTGAGTAAGTTGTGTTGTTGGGTAGGTAAGGATTGAGGTGGGTTGAGGTGGGTTGAGGTTTTGTTTTGCAGGTGAGGCTGGGAAAGACGGAAAGGGAGGGCTCTGAGTCTTCAAGTGGTCAGGAGCACCTACTACTACTACCTAGGCACTGTACTCACTACCTAACTACTCACTACCTACTGCCTGATGCTGCTAGAGGCGGCGGCAGTGAAATTCAGGTGGGATTTAGTATTTGGTGATGCAACCGGCGTGGAACCCCACTAAAGCCGGGGCCCCGTTTGATTCTACGAAATTCTTAGAAGCACTGCGGCACGTTATAGAATCCCATAGTTTCCATGGGTACGTTTATACATACCTACCTAGTACGTAGGTACTGCTAGCTGCCTACCTGGTTATGTACTAGCTTACACAAATGCACACAGCCTGCACCCAATAGCGTGCATAGCTACCACAACAAAAGACTAAATTACTTAGACTAGGCTAGGATATAATTCGCAGTTTGTGGCCTATGGGCTTCATACCTTGAAGGCTTTTTTCTCTCTCTATTTGTGGATAGGAAGTAAGCAGACACACCGTTAGAGTATACATACCTACAGCACAGGTGCTTAAAGGTACATGTAGGTAGGTACGTCAGCCCCATTAGCAGCCTACCTAGGTACCTAGGTAGCGTGCATATTCCAGCACAGCTGTGCCAAATCAGTACCAGCCAGATCGGTACCTACTTAAGTATTTAGGTAAGCTCGGCAGGGCTGAGGGGTTCTTGCAGAACGCCTACATAGTACCTGCAACAATGACGAAGGGTTGAGCTGACCACTAATTACTGCCTCACCTACATGTAGATAAGAAAGTTATTGTACTACATAGTTTTTCTACTGCTCGCAGATAATGAATGTCTTTACGTACCTACATACCTAAGATACCTAGGTAGGTGCCTAATACTCAATCCTTTGAACGCCACAGAGCATACATAGCATACATACCTAGAGGTATGTAGACCTGCAACTACATACAAACGCTCTGGAGTCACGTACAACGCTGCCAAGACATGGACTAAACCTGCAGACTAACCAATTGTCCCCTCGTATGCTGTACCTCGGCCTTATTAATCAATGACATGAGATGTCGGAAAAGAAGCAGCTGGCTTATCACAACCTGCACCTTGCATGCATCTGCAGCTGCGTTTGCTTGCCCTGGTGACTTGTATGTCTTCTTTATACCACCCGACGCTGTCATCCCGCCTTTCTGAACAGGTTCGTGCACATGAATCAACGTAGCACAGCAGCACACAAAATTCTTAGCTTCCTGTTACTTTTTGTCAAACTCAACCCACCAAGCGAAGCGGGATTTTTTGTTGCAAATAGACATGACACAGCACAGAACAATTAGAGGCAAGTAAGAATTTAGTACCTAAAAAGCAAACGGTTCCTCCCGTGACACAGTTAGATACCATCCAAAAAGGGCAGACATACATGATACCTAACCTTAGACTAACATCCTACCTACCTACATACGTACAGCAGCCGAGAGCACCTACAACAAAGGGGGGGTAAGGTAGCGGGGTAGACACTTCTAGGTACCTAGGTAGTTTTTCCTAATGGGCGCCATGTCTGCATACTGCATTCCACTTATTGCCTACCTAGGAATAGGCTATCAGGTGCCCACACAGCTCCACCACTTCACCAATCAACTGTCCCTCTTCAGCCTTGAATCTGTTAGTTAGTTAGTGGAAGCTTAGAAGCCCCAGCCTCGGGACTATCTTCATTACTCTTCCCGCCAACGTCATCGCTAAACCCCACGATATCAAATCATACCAAACGAATCGCGACACCGCATAACAGCCACCGCAAGACATCTACATACACGATCTCATCGCAAGTTCCCATTGCCGTCATTGCCCTTCATCACAGCCCGTCCTCCAAGATGGAGAGCCTCAAAGCTCTCTTCGTCAAGCCAGATCCCAATGCCCAGGTAGGCAGCCTATCTATCCGATGCGTTATCTGCCCCAGACCACCGGCATGAATTGGACACCAATCAGCGCGGATATGAGAAGGAGAGAAGAAGGGAAACAGACAGATGACAACAACTAACCAACACCTCTCCCACCAGATGCGTAAATGTAACCAGCTCATCCGGTCGAACATGCGCAAACTCGACCGCGACATCGCCGCCACCCGACAAGTCGAGCAGAGGACGAAGAACCTAATCGTGGCAGCAGACAAGCGGGGGGCACGGGACGCGACGCGGCGGACCCAGGCGCAGCGGGAGGCGCGGGATTTCGCGCGGGAGCTGATCCGGGCGCGGCGGGCGTCGGCGCGGCTGGTCACTTCGAAAGCACAGCTGAGCAGCGTGCAGATGCAGGTGAACGAGGCGTTCGCGGTGCGCAAGATCGAGGGCAGCATCCGCGCGAGCGTCGGCATCATGAAGGACGTCAACGCCCTGGTCCGTCTGCCCGAGCTGGCCGGGACCATGCGCGACCTGAGCGTCGAGCTCACGAAGGCCGGCGTCATCGAGGAGATGGTCGGCGAGAACCTACCCGTTGATGAGGACGCCATGTTCGAGGACGAGGAGATGGAGGCTGATGGCGAGGTCGATAAGGTCCTGGGTGAGATCCTCAAGGGCAAGATGGAGAAGGCTGGCCCTATGCCCAACACCCCCGTGCAGCCCGAACCCGCGCCTGTCGAGCTGGAAGACGAGGAAGAAGACCAGGAGGCCATGATGGATCAGATGAGGAACAGGCTAGAGGCTTTGAGGAGCTAGTCCGGTTTGAGCTTTTCCGTTTTGTTCTGCTTTTCTATTGAACGGATGCGTTCATCTGTTCAGATCATACATATCGACATTGGCGTTTGGGAGCGTGGAGCCATTGGGTTAATGGCATAGCATCTCTTGACTGAGCTATGCTTGGTTTATGATTCATTGTCCGGCGACGAGGTTCAAGATATAGAAAACCTCAAACTGGACACAATATATACAGGAGCAAGATCGTCTCCGTCTATTCACACAAGTCTACAGCTTGGTCTTCCGTGTCTTCGTGTCTCTTTGTTCTTAATCTTAAAATATGCCACATTCTCTTTCTAATCATTCTGTCTAGGACGGAAATTGCGTAGCCCTATGTGACACTCCTATTTGATAGTCCACCTCGGCGTCGTAGACACGTGATCCAGCCCCTGGTCTTCAGCCGTCCAGTCCCAACTCGTAGCCGTGAACAAGTCGCGCGCAAACTTCTCTGCGCCCATCGTATTCTCGAACCGGAACCTCTGATCCGCAGCCAGTGCCCTCGTGAAGCGAAACGGCCTCTCGTCCTCATCACCACGATTCATCTTCTTCGCCTCGGGGTTTGGCATCCACGCATGAGCAGAGCGATTCCCCTTCCACGCGGCACGGGACACGGGGACAGAGCTCGCGGACAACAAGCTCTGAATAAAGTCTAAAATGGGCAATATGCGCGTGCGTAGGCCGCAATTCGTGTGGTTCTTGTCGATCTGGTACCCCGGACACTGCCGTAGTGTTGCTAACACGCTATCGACGGGTAGTAGGGCGGTGTCGGCGATGGTATCTAGCGAAGAAGGCGAGAAATCGGCTAGGAATAACAGTCCCTTGTTCGTCAGGAACTTGAACATTTCGCCCAGCTGGTACGAGTCGCACGCGACGCTCGAGTCATAGCCTAGCTTGCACTGCCGCGCGCTACGCGACGAGGTGTATAGGAGGAGGAAGTGCCGCGGGACTGAGGCGAGTGTGTTTAGGATGCAGTTGCGTCGGTATTGTAGCTCTTCTGTTAAGGAGAGGTTAACATGCACGGCATTTGGTAAGTGGAACTCAACTCGTCATAGAAATACGATTGAGGAGTGTATAAACGTATATGCTAGAAAAGCAACAAGAAAAAGGGGTTGAAAAAACTCACGCTCAAGCCCATCCTGCAAATACCACCACGTAGCACTAGTCGTCTCGTCCTCCACGGCCTCACCAAACGAGCTCCACTGGCACGAGCCATTCATAATGAGCTCGCGCGTCGCAGCAGTGAACCGAACAGGCTGGTTCAGAAGCCAGGAGACAAAAATCTTCTGCCGCAGCACATTCTCGCTCGCGCGGCTCATCCCACTAAACCCAGCACCATCATCCCGGACAGGTTTCCCACGGCTCGTGGCCGGCCACTTGAACTTGAGCCCGGTGGCGACGTACTTAGACACAGCGGCGGCGCAATCAAAGCGATCAGCCAGCACAGCCAGCGTCGTCACGAAGGACATGGTGATCTGTGACTGCGCAGTCTTCGCCTCCATACCATGAACGATGCGCAGCAGGTCTCCGAAGACGAGCTCCCGGTACGCGTAGGACGTCGCCGCGTCGTCGTCGTGGATCGCGATCCACGGAAGCTCCGCCACGTCCGCGTCGCGGGGTTTCACACCCTTGAGGGTCAGCGCCGCGAACGCGGCCTCGACATCGTTCGCCTCTTTGAAGTGCGAGTCACCCAAAAGCTTATCGAAGTACTTGGACTGTCTCCTGAGCACGGCGAGATCGACGCGGAAGGCAAGACGTACTCTCGCTTTCGGCTGCGGCTGCGGTGGCTGCGGCTCTCCTCCACGTCTTGGCTGTGAAATCTGTGCCGACGCCGCCTTCCGGGCTGACCGGATCGTGTCCTTGGAGTTCTGGAATGTAGCATCTAGTATCACGTCACCATGCTCAGAGATGACGATGACTTCAGGATGTCCTCCATCGCCGCTGCGTGTCGGCTCTGCCGATGACGAGTCTCCGTCCGGCGCACCACCGCCGCCGCCGCCCGAGTCGTCCATCTGGTCTGTCTCCGGTGTGAGGCAATACCTTGGAGAGGACGGAAGATGAGGACCTCATCAGCTTTTATATAGAGTGAGTCCCCTTTTTTCCTCGCGATGCCGAGAGCGTGATTATTCAAGCTCCGCAGGCCTGGCCTCAGCTGGTGAGGATAGATCGGCTTCTTAAGACGCGTAGTTTTCGCCCGTTCATAAACAATATGTCATACTATCCAGCCCTGAAAATACCATGTATTGATTTTAAAAATATCCCCCCCCCCAAAACGTTGCAGGTGACGTCGTTGTCGTTAGACAGCATTGGTAAGTGGTTGCCCGTCATTGTGGGCGAGATAATTGGGGATCGGCGCTAGACCAATCAGGGACATTTATGCTCCCCTGAGAGCCCGAATGTACACCAGTGTACACGAGACGCAAGGTCGATTTCCTTTCATTTAAGACAACACATCATATAAATGAGACTGTATCTCCTTCTTTTGCCGTATTATGTCAATTAACTTTCTCGAATATATTATAACTGACACAAATCAATACTAGACAGTGTACTCTTGTTTTCTGTCCACCCGTCGCGCCCCTGCCCAAACAAATAGAAGAGCCTGAGCCAAGGTGGTTTGACTATTCCTGAATGACTTCTCAGCCGTAGAATTACTAGGATGCTCATTTGCTACAGAAATCAGGTATCCTTGTTATCTTATACCTACTGATGATAACTCAGCTGAGATCAGTATGCCACGAGTCCTTAGCCCTCGAGCTACGTTCAACTTGAGACATGGAGGCTTCCCCGTGATACAAAAGTGCGCGACAATGAAGTAGAGGAAGAGTACTCGTATTAACACTACCTAATATATACGAAGAGAAGTTCAAAGTCTTAGGACAGAAAAACGCAACAGCTGAGGTCGCCTTACTGATCCCTTACGTCCTTCTTCGGAGATGGACAGACTTCTACCCTTACATTGAGATTGTCTTGATTGCCTCACGGCTGAGACTGGCGTGGCGTAGCGGCTCCCGAAGGCGTGAAGGGATGTAGCAAGCGAGTTATCCCTTGCTGGTTGTACGAGTGTTCCATCGACCTTCATACATCACTTTTTTTTTAAGAAACTCTGTTTATTTTAGGCGCGAGTGTAATTTTTCACAATACTCTCTCTTATTCACAAAGTTGCAACAGAATTCGGGCAAATCCAATCTTATCTCGCATTCACCATGTCGATGCCTCTAGACTTTAACTATCTCTACGTGGCCCTCCAGTACCCTGAAAAACCAGACATTGATTACGAATCACGCCCCGAATGGCTGCCTGCACGCTTACGAACGCTGGCTAACGGGAAACCGGAGCATGAATATGTCTGTTTCGTACATACTACCACTCTATGTATATCAGGATCTAACAATTCTTAGACTTGGAGCTTCATGCTCCCGTTTAAGCTAAACGGCGAATTTATTGTCAAGCGATACGCTTTAATATCCCAAGCTGACGTGGATGACGATCCGGGAGTCATGAGCGGCTGTCTCCCAAACGAGCATCTACGAAAACACGGCTGCTACGTCGAGAAATGTATCCGGAATCCTGAGGCACTTGAGACGTTCCCGCGCCTCATGGTACTTCTCCGGATACAGGAGGTGGATATGTACTCTTTCGAGGCATTTCTTTGTAATCATAACAACTTGACACACTGGACGCTCCTTAACCAGGGGATTCACGCGCCTCATCAATGGGCTCGGAATGTATTGGTCGACTACAACGAGGTAAACATCAATGAAGAGACGAGTGAGCATCCATCCGAGTCTGGCTATTACAAAAATCGTGAACGCGCGCTAACTCTAGTTACTGTGCAGTAAACAAAGTCGAAGAGGGCGCGCGGACAGCCCTACGAAAACACAAGCGTCTGAAACGCGCTAACCATAACTGGACCGCAGTGAAGGGCACTCCCCGGTGGCGGGTTTATATTTATGACGCCGGCCACCCGGGCTGTTGTCGATAGGGGGTGAGTGACGACAGGGACGAGGGGCGGGCCTCAAGAATGGGGTGTCGCATGGGCTAATCCAAAGAATTAGTATTGCACGTATCCGAAATCACGGGTTCCTGCCTCTGAATATCATGTAACTAATCTTACGAGCGGCGATTTGCATATTCAGCTACCCGTTCACGAAAACCGACGATAACGGGCGATAATAGCTAGAGAGGCAAGATCAAGAGGACGAAAGTTTTGCTTTCGTATATATAAACCTAGGTCGTCGCCAGAACTAAAGGAAGAAGCCAGACCTGTATGGCCCCTTGAAGTGTCAGGGGATATGTTGTATCTAGAATGGAATTGAGTCACTAGTAGGACGTTACTAGGTAGAAGGTAGAGCTTAGGGTTCAATAACATTGATTCCTGTGCCTATCCTAATAAACTGGGAAGACTCCAGCCTTTATATAGCCAACTAGTCCCTGCGCACCCGCTATATAGGCTCCTGCGCCCTTAGTGCCTGACATGAAGCCATAGTAGATTATTGCAATTCGAACATCGTTCCAAGCCCCAGATCCCTATCCCTTGTTATATAGGAAAACTTGACTCAAGGGTGTTGTTCTTCGTTTATAAGGGGGTTATTCTTTATTTATAAAGGTGTTATTCTTTGTTTATGACGCTGTTATAAGGCTGTTATTTTTCAAGCCAAAGAAAACAATATCGTGATCAACAGGGGAACGTAGGACAGATCTAGTAGAAATTATAAAGGTTGGTGCTTATAAAAAGAGATCGCTTGTTATAGATGTTATGTCGATTACTACGAACTACGAACCACATAGTTGTTTATTTTGCCTTTAATGGTGCCGGATGGTAAATGTCCCAGGTTTATCTCTTCAAGAAAAATATCTTGGTTGTTTGACTGCCAGGTGTTATTTTTTTTATTTATGGAATTTGGGGATCAGATCTAGTGAAATATATTCCACCTCATGCCTACTAGATGTATTTTAAATACCCTTCACCTCTAAGTCACTAGCCAAGCGAGGCTAATATGGTGCATCGTGGTGGTAGGTAGCGCCTAAGGTCCCGGGGTACCAAATGAGGGCTTTTGGTTCTTTCCACGAACCTACGCCTACTGCTCGCTTTTTTTCTCATCTTCTGAATAGAACCATGCCTCGGTTCGACTAAGACATATTATTAGGCAGGCGTAATAGATTCAGAAGGTTCCGGCTTCGTTCCCGAATCCGACCTTTCAGCAACCTCGCTGGACTCATTTGCAGCCAAACTCTTCTTGCCCGCAAACAACGGCCAATGACCCTTGAGCTCACGATATCTCATGATTCCCAAAGCGATGACGATAGAGATCCAATAAATGTTATACGCGATAACCGAGCCGTACGTCGCCGAGTTCGTCCATCCGAGAATAGCATTGAAGATACCCCAGCCTCCGCCGCCGTTAAGCTCCGGATTGCAGCACTATAGGGGGGCATTATTAGCATTCAACTCGGAAGAATAACGAGGCGTTATACCTACGTTCACATGCCAGACGCTCTTATCGATGTCGTATGACCCAGGTCCAGCTCCTAATTCCGCAGCGTCACTGCCGACAATATTGTTCCACTGCTGGGCTTCGAAGTACCAGACAGCGCGCGAGAAAAGGCCTGCACCAACTAGGTACAGCAGACATGTAGAAACGATGAGGAAGTATTGAAGTCTAGTTGTAGTACCACCCCTGAACAATGTTAATACGCTTCTCTATAAGCCAAATTGATATCCGTCCCACTCACCTATACAAGACATAACCCACGATAATCCCAACAATCAACCCCACAACAACGGGGAGCGGCACAGCAGTAGCAGGGGCGGAGAACGAGACTCCGGCGATGAAAACAATAGCCTCGATGCCCTCTCTAAGCACAGTGATGAAGGGAAGGACAAACATAGCATACTTCTCCGCGAAGCGCTTCAGCCACCCAAAGCGGGATCCTCTACCTACATTCACTGGCGCCTCGAGGGCTTTGGCGAGCTTCACGCGCCACTTCTCTTGCACTTTGCCGACACGAAGAAGTGCGACGCCGATGACGCTAATGATGAGGGAGGCGACGAGTGCAAAGGCACCCTCGTAGTTGTACTCATTTGCTTCCCATGCATCGCGGCCGACGGTGTAGAAGGTGCCGATAATGGCCGCTGCCACTACGAGGCAGATGAAGAAGCCCAGGCCGACTCCAAACCATACCTTGGTTGATTCACTATCAGTATAATATGTTCACAGCCACGCATGATCATGTTGGGTGTGGTCTGCAAAGGGGTGATCTCACCTGTCTGACTAGTGCCTTGTAAACAGCGACATCACGATTGGGTCCGTCAAGCGTCTGCTTGAGAAATGCGAGGAGTACGGAGACAATGATGACCGTCTCGAGGGTCTCGCGGAAGACGACGAGGAAGACAGGGACGGAGAAGACGTCTTTTGTCATGATGAACTTGATTGATCTCCTAGCTTAATCGCATGTATGAGGAGAAAAGAATAAGAAACCACCAATATGTAAGGGCGCTCAAGGCACACCTAAGCTTGAGGAACCGAACCACCTTAGACATGCAGGTCAGTGCAACATATACTGTACGGAATCTTGTCCCGCGATTATCTATTCTATCTAATAAAATACGGATCTGATAATCTAAAGGTGGTGTGGGGTATCCAGCCGCCTGCTAATAAGTATGGTAGTAAGTACAACCTTACAACCTAATACTACGTGCTTACATGAAATGGGCTAGGGTTCCCGGTTGTAGCAGACAGCGGCTAATCTACTAAGTAACACTTGCTTGCTCGAGTCACCTCATTTTAAAGATGTAAAAAGAGAAGAAAAAAAATCATTCGAGGTCCTTACGGTGCTTATCTTTGTTTGCCACCCTTTTTAGCAAGGTATGCCACTAATAAAACATATTTTAATTAATTACGCTCTTGGGTATTCTAAACTAAATAAACTTAAAATAAATATAGTTTTAAAGCTAATAGCTATTTTTAGCTTTAAGCTATAAATAATTATTACTTTAAAATATTTATTGGATTAATAATAAATAAATATATTTATAGACTGTAAGGTATGATCTAGGTAGTAAAACAAAGTATGAATTAAAAGAGAAAAATAGAAACCTAAAGCTAAATCCACAAAGTAGATATAGGTACAAGCACTTTATGTGTGCTAGCTAGCAACTATACTATAGTTATTGCTAAGTAGCTAGATACCCTGCTATACAAGGTACTGCTGCAGTATAGCTATAGCCATACTGCTTTCCTTAGAAGTTTTTATTAAAATGCTAAAAGCATAAAAAACTGTTGCTAACCTTAATAAAAACTATTTATATAAAAAAAATATTAAACCTCTGTTTTATTTTTATTATTTTTTTTAATTTAATCTCTTTTTTTAGTTTTATTAGTTAATGTTTTTATAAGCTTTTACAAGCACAAACTACGCTATATAAATAGCGTAAAAATCTCCGGTTATAGCTTATTAAAAAGCTCTTATAACTTAATAAATATTTACGCAGTTTTCTATATAACTAGTAAGCTTACAGTTATAAAAATAAAAGCTTATATAAATATATTACTAGTAGCTATTTTAAAAATAATAAAAACGTATATAATAAGATTTATAAAAGTAAATATAATTAAAAATAAGATAGGTTAAAAAGGTATATTAAAAATAAAAGTATAATTTGCCGGTATTTTACGCGGCCTATTTTTAGGTTTTTTTATTTTAATAAAAGGTTTAACAGCGTTAATAGTTATAATAAACGGTAATACTTCTATATTAATAAACTTTTTTTAAAAAAACTATTCTTTTAATAAAAGATTTTTTCGTTATTAATAAATTAAGTTGCAAACTATATTGCTACTAATATTTATTAATAAATTTTTATAAGTATTTAAAATAATATTTTAAATTCTAACGATTATATTTATAACCCCAGCTTTTTTACTTAATAAAATAGTTAAACATCTTTTTTTTCGTTTGAATTAATAATTAAATACAATTTTTATTTTATATATATTACTATCGGCGTTATTATTAAAATGCTAGTTAGCTTTCATTAAACTAAATAAAGGTATTATTTGCTTAAATAGACTTTCGCTATTTTTTATTAATTTTAATTATATAACTAATATAATAAAATAAATATAATAGTAATTAAAAAAATTTAATTTATATACTATATTGCTAATTTTACGTTTAATAATTTAAAATTTAACATATTATTATAAATATTTTTTTAATAACTTGCTAAATAAATAATACTTATTATATAAACAAAATAATATTTTATTATTAAATATAAACTTAAATATATAATGTTTGTTATTAAACTATTATTTAGCTTATATTACTATAAAATCTATAACTAATTTAATATTTTATTATAAATAATTACGTAATATTTATATTTTTAAAAACGTTTATATTTTTATTTAGTTTATAACTATATTTAACAGACTTAATAACTTAAAACTAAATAATTATTTATAAAAAATAAATTATATAGCTTATACATATATTAAGTTTAAGTTTTATTATAAAATATAAATTAATTTAATTTAGTTAAACTTAAGTTATATAAAATTATAATAACGTATTATTATTTTAACAGTTTAATATTTTTATTTAAATAAACTGTTTTTTTAAAAATAATATATAATAGTTATTAATAATTTAATACTTAATACTTTTTAAATATTTTGTTAAAAGTTAAATATAAATTTACAATCCTAATTTAAAATAATTTCTTTTAAAATATTTTAATTGCTTAATAATAAATCTTTTATAAATATATTAGCTTAATCTTTAGCCATATATTTTCTGTTATTAAATATAAAAAACGTTCTTTTTAAAATATAATATAATACTATTATTGTGACGGAGCGCCTACTACACCAATTTACAAGCTTACTTGTATGTGAGCTTGCTAGACTAATTAGTACGCGTGCATATGAGCGAGCGTACGGAATAGCTTTAGACGTTCTAAAGGAGCTATCCAAGGTTATTTTAGGAGTGCTTATATATATATAAAATGGAGATTTAGATTTACAAAATAAAAATAAAGAATATAAACAACAGATTACTTAAACAGCCCTAGCAAGCTTACTTATAAAAGCACTGGTTTAATTTTACTCTAATAATTTAATTAATATATAACTCCGTAAAAATTATTATATAGTTATATATATTATAACATAATTTTATTTTAAGTTACTAAAAAATGCTAATTAATTTTATTAAAAGTAATAAAAAAATAAAATCGATTATAATTATTTATATTAATAATATATTTTTTAAATAAATTAAAAATAAATTGTTAACTAGCTTTAATTAGTTTATATAATTAAAATTATAACTTAAGCAATATTTATAATACTTTTTTATTAATTACAATTTGCAGTAAATAAAATAAAACTTAAAATCTTTTATTATTTTATTTCGTTTAAAATAATATTTTGTGACAGAGCGCCTACTACACCAATTTACAAGCTTACTTGTATGTAAGCTTGCTAGACCAATTAGTATGCGTGCATACTAGCGAGCGTACAGAATAGCTTCGGACGCTCTAGAGGAGCGATCCGAGGTTATTCTGGGAGCGCTTACACATATATAAAATAGAGATTTAGATTTACGAAATAAAGATAGAAAAAACAAGGCAACAGATCACTTGAACAGCCCTGGCAAGCTTACTTGTAAAAGCACTGGTTCAATTCCACTCCGATAATTCAATCAACACGCAACTCTGCGAGATATTTTTAATAAAATAAACTGGGGTGTTATAATAAAATCAGGATAATATATTAAAAAAGAAGGAACTATATATTATCTGCTGACCTAGATAATATGTACACTAGTTTATAGGTTACCTGACTATTATGTAATACCCTTTCTAAGGGGTCCTTAGCAGTTCCTGCACTTAAACCCAGACCCCTTAGAAATCTTTATTAAAATGCCGGGCATAAAGAATAAACTCTGCTAACTTTAGCGGAAATATATATATTATATTAATTATCCTTTTTTGCGTTATTTATTTTTATTTTAAATTTCTTTTTTTTTTAAAAGTATAAATAACTAGTTATCCTTTTTTTTTTCTTTTTTTTAAAGGTATAACTAACTAGTTATCTTTAACTCTTTTGTTTTTAACAGATTTTTATAAATAAATAATATAGCGTAGGGGGGTAGCTATATTTAATATTGCTTTCTAAAGAATAACTTTATTTATAGCTTTAAAAATTAGCTTAATAAGAATAAATATATTAACTACGTTAATAATAAGCACGTTTAATATAAAAATGTTTATAACAGTTATATTAAAAGTAAGTATTAAATTTAGCAAAGCTTTATACGGTCGCTTTTTTCGCTTTTTTACTGGTTCGGCTTTTCCTGGTTCAAGGATTATTAGTTTAGTTATTACCGGTTTTATAGCTAATTTAGCTTTTTTTATAGTTTTTATTTTTAAATCTAGTTTAAAACTATTACGTGTTTAATATTTGTTAATTAGTTTTCAAAAATAGCGTATATAATATTTAATATATTAACGGTTATATTTATATTTTTAAATTTTTTATTTAATAAAATAGTTGAAGCTAATTCTTTTTAATTTAAACAATGTTTAAAAATAACTTTAACTTCGTAAATTTTTTTTTTGTTGTTATTATTTAAATTAAAATACTAATTTGTTTTAACTAAATTTAATACAAATATTATTTATTTAAACAGGTTTTTGTTACTTTTTATTAAACGTAATTAAGCGATAAAAATAATAGGGTATATACGGTAATAATTAAGAAAGTTTAATTTATGTGCTAAGTTTTTTATTTTTTATTTAACTATTTATAATTTAGCTTATTGTTGTAAATATTCTTTAAAAGGTTTGCTTAAAAAATAATATTTATTATATAATTTTAGGAGAACTTTGTTTTTTAAAAAAAACTTTAATATTTTATATTTATAATTATATTATTGCTTAGCTTTAATTGTAGCAAAATTTATAGCTAGTTTTATATCTTAATATAAGTAGTTATAAAATAATTATACTTTTTTAAAAATATATATATTTATTTGTTTAGTTATAATATTTAAAAGTTTTAATAATTTAAATTTAAATAGTTATTTATATAAAATAAATTATATTATTTATAAATATATAATTTTTAAACTTTATTATAAAACTAGAATTAGTTTTATTTAATTTAATTTAAAGTATATATAGTTATAATAGTATATAGCAATTTTAACCGTTTAATTTCTTTTTTTAAAAGCTTATTCTTTTAAAGGTAATAAGCTATAGTTATAAAGAGCTTAATTTTTCAAGTTTTCTATATTTTTTTTAAAAAATTAAAAATAAATTTATAGTTATAATTAAAAATAATTTTTTAAAATCTTTTAATTATATAGCAATAATTATTTAACTAAAGTTATAGCTTATTTTTTAACAGTATATTTTTTATTACTAAAAATAAATAATGTTTATTTAAACATATAATATAATATTGTTATTATATAGTTATATATTATATAGTACTATTTATTGCTTTATAGTTGCTAAAGTATGCTAGCTAATTTTATTAGAAATAATATTATTATAAAATTAATATTAATTATTTATATAAAAAAAATGTTTTTTAAGCAAATTAAACATAAAATATTTATTAGTTTTTGTTTGTTTATATAATTAAATTTATATTTAAAGTAATATTTAATATATTTCTTTATAAGCTATAATTTATAATAAATAAAATAAGGTTTAAAGTTTTATATTATATACTTTAAATTAAAGTAATATTATTTATTATATACTATTTTAAATATATAATTGTTTAACTTTTTTATATTTATAATAGATAAAGCTATTTAAAATAATAAATAAATACCTGGGCTTAAAAAAAATTATAACGCTTTTATTGTTTTATTAATATTCTTTTTAATATAACTTATTTAAAACTTTTTAGTAGCAATAATTTATTTTATATGCTAATTAAAAGTTACGTTTTTATTTATTATTTATTATAGCTTATATTATATATTTAATAATATTTTATATTAAATTTAGTACTATTAGTTTATTTAATTATTTTAATTTATTTATTTTATTTATAACGTTTATAATAATATAAAGCTTATTTAATATATTTAGTACGTAGTTAAAATAACTAAATAAATAATAAATTTAATAGCTATATAATAATAGGTAAACTAATAAGTTTACTAATTAAAAGTTTATTTTATTAATAGCTGAAATATTTAAAAATGTTTAATTTATAATACTTTTTATAATAAAATAATATATAAATATAACTATAAATTATTTATTTAAATATATTATTATATAAAGCTTTTTTATATATCATATTAAATAAGCTATTTTTAATTTTAGAGAACTATATTTAATTTTTATTGATAAAAAATATTAATTTAAATATATAATAAGCTATATTTT
>JADKYC010000230.1:0-29386 GCA_019843955.1 Xylaria sp. 218_066
AATGTTAACTAGTTAACTTTTATGAACTATATATAATATAATAAAATATAAAAATAGTAAATAATATATAGTAAAATTAAACTTATATATAAAGTTATTAATGTATTTTAACGAATTTAAATATTTTTAACTTAATTGTTTTATATTTAGTTTTATCTTTAATAATTATGTTCGTGAAAAATATAATAAGTTAAATTAAGATTAAATAAAGTATTATAATATTATATTTTCATTATAAAATATATTAAACTTTTTAAAAAATAGTTTTTATATGTTTAAATATATAACATATAAAATTTTATTAATTAAGCCTATAATATAAAAAAAGCTCTTTATTAGTTGTAATTAATGTAAATATTTTATTTTAAAATTTTGTTTTTTAAAAAATAATGTCGGCTTTATAACTTTTTGCTAATACTGCTATTTTTTCTTTTATCCCTTTAAATACCGCTTTAGCTCTGGAACTTTTCTAACCCCCCGAGCAGACCCACTATACTTTTGCAAATTATAGTAACATCATAATACTAGCATATGTTTAAATTTTCATTTGCTTGACACTTTTTAGCATTTTAGTTAAAATAATTAATTTAATTATACGTTTTATATAATTCAATAGCGCTTATTTAATAATATTTGTTTATTATTTTTATGCTTCAAATTAACTAATTTATAATGCCGTAAAACGTTATAAAAATAAAAGCAAATATAAATATATAATAATTAAATATAGCTTTTATTTACTACTACGTACTACTTACCTAATTTAGTTTATTAAACTTATTAAAACGTAATTGATATGTATATATACGCTTTAAAAAACTTTTTTAAAGCTGTTTAAAGTATTTTTGCTACTTTACCTTAGTCAAATATTATAAAAATTAAATCGAATTAAACCTTCGAACTTATTTCATCTTCATATTAAAGTTATACTGCTTCCTTGTTTTTATTATGGATATAAGCTTATATTAAATAACTAGATTAATAACTCTTAGTAACAATATACAGAGCTTAACTTAAAATATATATTTGTATTATTTATAAACCAGAACTGTTTTTAAGCTGTATTTCGTTATTTTACTTTTTAGGATTTTAATAACTAGGATTTAGCATTTTCACAAACGTTTTTTTAAAAGTTTTAAAAGTTAAACAAATAGTTAAGAAAACTTCGAAACTTTTTATTGTTTAATTTTTAATCCTTATAATTAACAAAGTTATAATTGCTATTTAAAAATAATTTATAATAACTATATAAATTTAAAACAAGCTACACTTTTTCAGCTTTAAAATATAAGTAAGTTATTATATTTTTAGCAATTTATAAAACCAAATTTAGCATTTTAACTATATAAAGCTTATTAAGATACTTCATTTTGTAAAAGCGTTGTTTAGCTAAAAGAAACGTAAATTATTATAAAACGCGTTTATAGCTAAAAAAAAGCTTAAGTAGCTTAATAATATTTAACAAATAATAATTACTTTATTACGAAAACTTTTATAGTAAGTTTACAATTTATTTTGCAATAAAGTTTTTATTCCGGTGAATGTATTAATATATTTATAATATTATATAAATATTAGCATAACTATAACAGCTTAAAAACAGTTGAAAATATATAAGCTTTCTATAAGCTTTTATATAAAAAATGCTATAAAAAATAGCTTGCTGTAAAGTTTAATATAAAACAAAGTTATAAAAAACAAGTAAATATAGTAGTTTATTTATAAAAACAACGTAAGCGTATTTTTTATATTAATAGTTTATTTTAGCCATAAACACTATATTAGCTAAGTCCATAAATACCTACATTCAAAAACTGCAAGAGCTATTTTAAGCAACTTTTTAGCTATAGATATAGCTTTACCTATTATTATCCACAATTATGACTATTAAAAAAATAATATAAAAACCGCAAATTAGCTATAGAGCTATAATATGTAGACTTATTACATTTGTTATAGCCGTAAACGCTATATTTATTAATATATGTTTAATATTGTATTTACAAATATTCTTCTGCTTTAAAAATAGGTTAAATATATTAAAAGCTATTTGAAAACTAAAACGCTTAAAAAAGAGCTATTTTAGCAGCTTTTTTTAATAAATACGGCTACCACGCAAAAATAAACATACGAGGTTATTTTCAATATAAGTAGCTTTAAAAAATAACTTTTACATACTAATATAATAAGCAAAATAAAAAAAGCAATTATAAAGCTTGTAGAGGCTTTATAATAGAATTAAATACTAATACGGGCAATAGGAAGCAATTTATACAAAGCTGTATAAAGTATAATATACCTATTTATAAATCTAGTAATTATTAATATATTTAGCACGGGCTTAATTACGTGGGAATGGAGGTATTTATCGGATAATTAGTTTAATTAGCTATAGTACCCTGGTTTAATGCTTATAAAAAGTCACGGAGCCGAAGCGTTATATAATAGCTATAACTTTTATGAGTACTATAAATGAAATTAGCAACAAAATCAATTATATTAATATATACTTTTAAACTAATCAAAATAATTAACATTTGACTTTAAACTTATTTACTAAAAAACTTTAAAGTTAAAGTAACTAGTACTCAATAAAGAATTTGCTAGGATTTAAGTTAAAGTTAATAAACTTAAACATGTTTAATACATGTAAAATAATTATTAACATTATTATTAATATAGTTATAAAACATTTAATGTAATAAATAGTAAAAGTTTATAATTTATAAATTATTATCTAAAATTTGAGCTGTTTTAAAACCTTTATAATATTTAACCAACATTAGCAGTCAATAAAAGAATTTTAAATAATTAACAATTATATAACTGTCTTAAACGCTATTAACTAGTTACTATATTATAAATATAAAATGTTTAAATAATTCCAATTGCTTTATAAAATTAAGCTTATTATTTTTATATATACTTAGTTTATATAATTATAAAAACGTTGGAATTTAATTTTGCTGTTTTGTTATAAGCTTAATATAGATTCTAATATTTGATTTTAAGAATATTTTAATATACTATATTTTATATTGTTAGATGTTATTTTAAAACATAGCTATTAAATTTAATATACTAATATAAAGGCTGGTTTTTATTGAAATATAAATAATACTTTTAACACGTTAAACCTTTAATAATAAAGCATGTTTTTTAAAAGAAAATATAGTTTTTATATTATATATTATATATTTTCTTGTATAATATTTTTAAATAATAGCGCTGCAAGTGCGTTATTTATTTAAACCTATAAGACTTGGTCTATGTTACATAATATTAATATAATTAATATTAGTATAGTTTATTAATATTTTAAATACTATGTTATAGCAAATATAAGGCAGTTTAGTTATATAATTAATAAAAGATATAGCTATTATTGCTCCGCTTAAAAACATAGTTTATTTCAACTTTTATAGTTAATATTTATTAGATTAATATAATATATTACTATTATAATTATATAATATAGTAACACTATTATATTATATATTACTATGCTGTATTATTATATTATTTTTCTTAAAATAATAATTATAGTAAAAAAATTCTAAAGTATTAATTTATAATATATAAAGTTAAATAAAAGTTTATTTACTTTTATAAAATCAGTATTTAAAAAAAACTTTACTTCTTTTTTTATATTAAAGTTACTATTTAAACTTTATAGATATATTATATTAGTACAACATTTCTTTATAAATGAAGCCTATTTATAAAGCTATTATTAGTTAGTTATAAGTGCTAAATAGTTTATATTTAAATATACTATTGTTGTTTAAAAATTACTTTTCCTATTATTATTAATCAACGCAAACCATAAATATCTAGATCACTTAAGCATCCGGACTACTTAAACAAGATTTCGTACAAACAATTAAAAATATTTTAACTATAATATAATTAATTTATTTAAACTAATTAGAATTTAATTTATTAGTTTTTAATATATTATTTTTTTTCGTATAAGGATTATATCTATGCTTGTCATAACCTTTATAGCGTTATATATACGTTTTTATAATAATTATTTTAATAGTTTTTAATCCTTTTTTATGTAGCAGCTTTTTTTTTTTCTAAAATCTTTTTATTTTTTCTATATTAAGTAATTTCTTATTTTATATTTGAGGTTTTGAATAGAATAATACTAGTTAAATATTTTATTTATTTTCCGAAGTTTTTCAACTTTTTTTTGAAAAGAATTTATGCTAATAATAAGTAGCAGTTATACTATATAATAACTAGCTTAAGCTTTTAATAATAAATATTAACAAGCTAATTATATATTATATAATATAATTTTCAATATATTAAGCTTGAAATTTAGCTTTAGTTAAGTTTTAAAAAATAATTAAACGTTAGCTATAGCTTTAAAAATCAGATTTTTAATAATTAAAGTTTTTAAACAATGGTTAAACTACAAAATTATATATCTTAAATGATATAAAACTAATTTTACCCTTTGAAAACTATTTTACATATTTTTTATAGTTATTAATATATTAAACGCATTAAAAATATATATATATAAAAATCATTTTTGTTAATATATATAATAATATATTTGTTTAAAGAGTTATAATATTTTTTTAAGCTTTTTTAGCCGGTTAATAACGCTATTATTAATACTTTTCTTATATAAATAACTTTTATTTCTGTTATAAAAGTAGAATATAAATTAAAAAACCTAAATAGTTTTTAATTAATTAAACAGGTTTTTAAAAAAATTTGCAAAAACTTAAATATGAAAGTCTATTGTAAAGAAACAATAAAGTAACGCAAAAATAATTTTGAATTTATTAAAAATAAATTAACTATATATAATAGACGTTTAATTATATTTAACGTTTTAAATATATATACGAAATTAATATAAAAAGTATATAATAAATATTAATTATATATTTTAAATAAAAAAAATTTAAAAACTAATAGCTAAACAATATTAGTAGCTTAATTTAAAAGGCGATTATAATATTTATATAAATAATTATATAAAATATAAACTAGCAAAAATATTTGAAAATAAAACATTTAATAAATAAACGCCTTTATTAATATTTAATTATATATCGCCTTATTTAGTAGTAAATTTTAAATAAATATTTAAAAATAAATATAAATATAAAAATACTTTAATTATAGTCAATTATTGTAAAGAAAATAGGTATAAACAGTTCTTTATATTATATAAGCTATAGTTAAAATATAGCTAAAATATATTATAAAAGTTTATTTAGAATATATAAAGTGCTTATACCTATAACTTTTAATTATAATTTTTAGTCTATATTGTTTTTTATATACAAATTATATGAACTAATAGAATTAAAATATATACTAGCTTTTATAAACATTTAAACTAACGCTCTTAACCGTACGTAAGCTATTATTAAAATACTAATTTAAACGTATATTTACTATAAACTATTTATAAGCATTATTACTATATAAATCTATAGGGATATCCTTTTATAAAGTAGCAATAAGTTTTGTTATATCTTTTTATTTTAATTAAAAATATAGAACAATAAACAAATAGCTTATAATTTTACTTACGTAAAAAAGAGATTTAAAGGCTAACATATAAAAAAAAATGAAAAGAATTATCCGATTTATTAAATTAGCAAAAAAGTAACTAACGTATATATATAAAATAAATAATTAAATAAACGAACTAATATTGTTATAACTTTAGTTTTAACGTTAAAAATTATATTTTTATTTTAAAAAAGCAACAATTTTAAATAATAAATAAGCCGTTAAATAAGCTAAACTATTTTTTAACTTAATAAAAGTTTAAAATCTTAGAAAAAAATAGTAATATTTATACTTTTAAAGTGCTTCTATTATAAAAAATGATAAATATGTATTATATAGATTAGTTATATAAATATCCTAATAAGTTTTTTCCTAGTTAAAAGTTTAAAAATCTAAATAACAAAATAGTATAACTAAAAAGCGAAAAAGAATTTATTATTAAAAAAATAAAAGCTGTCCGGATATACTACCAAGAACTGTAATACTAGCTTAACTGAAAAAGCTAAAATATTAATAACAAATAATATTCCACGGAAAACTTAAAAAATAATATAAAAGTATTAATACAATTCTATAATATAAATCTTAAATTAGCAAAGCCTTTAATATAATTAAAAAAATAGCTAAAAATAGTAGAAAAAATAAAAATTTTAATAAAGCGCACAAAATTGATAATAAAACAATACGTAAAAAGAAAACCTGTAAAACGCTAATACGCTTAAATTAAAATAATAGCAAGATTTATTAACTTAATAAATAAAAAAACTTATATAATAACTTAATAATATAATCGCTTAAAAAAACTATATAAATAAAAACTTAAAACAATCTTTTCTTTAGCTAAAAAGCTTATTAAAGGTTACTTGTTCGAATATTATATATATTTTAAGGATAAGCTATTTCTTTTTTAGAAGAGGGGTAGTTACGTGGTAAAGCTTGGAGCCTGCAAAGTAGACCCTGTAATATGTGTAGCTAGATTAATAGCTATATATTACACTAGCTACTTACCCGATTAGGAACCCCATTCACTAAGATCTGCCCTACTACGCACACATATAAAAACACCACTTTAGATAGTTGTTTTTCCTTTTCCTTCCTTTTTACCATATCTATAGATTTTTCGTACTAATACCGCACTTATTATTGGAGCATTGCCTTTATATATGTGCCAAGTGCAACAATATCGATTATAATAACGGTAATAGTTAATTAAAAAGCTTTTATCTCTATAAACACTTACAACTTTTATAGCTACATTAATTATTAAAACAAATTTTTTTTAGCTTATTCCTGATACAATTATTATTTTTACTTATATTTAGCATCAATTAAGAGCGCAGAATTAAAAAAAGCAAAAAAAGAGAATAGGGCTACATTTTATTACTAAAAATATCCGATTCACTTTTAAAAAAAAAGTATAAATGTCGACGTATTTTTATTCAGCAGTAAAAAGAATATAGTAAATATAGCTATTAAAAACTAAAACTTAAAAACTTTGTTGAGTCAGTTATATTATTTAAGCTAGAACTATTTTTGAATAATATTTAAGATAACTTTAATTTATTTTTAAAGTATTTATAACTTAAATATATGAATATTTAAAATTACTACAGCAAAAAAACTTAAATAATTTTTAAAAAAAATTAAAATAACTGTTATACATATTGTAATCGGCGCTTGTCATTTTAGCAATTATTATATTTTTGTTATTTAAGTTAATGTATATTTTAAAATAAAAAAATTTAACTTTTTAAAAAATCTATTTTAAAGTTAAATATTAATGATGCTAACTTTAAATGTTTTAATTATAATTACTTTTTGTTATTAAAACATTCCAGCAAAAATATATAATATAAAATATAAAAAACACATACGGTTTTTATTAGAAAGAAATAGTTATATTTCAATTAAAAACTAAATTTCAAAAACTTATATCAACTTTTTAACTATTTAAATAGTAGCTAAAAAAATAAAAACTATATTTAGCTTAAAATGTTATAGTTTTTATTACGCGTTTTGATATTTTATAAAATATATATAATAGATCTAATAAACCTATTAATATACTAAATGTAATTATAATAAATATATTTTTATTTTAATATATAAATTAAAAATAGGTTTTTTTTTCAATTTATAATTTAAAATGTATATAGATTATATTGATTCGAACTGAAGGTTCCAAAAAGAGTTCTTTTATTATTATGCTAAAGTATTTTAAAGAATTAAAAACCTGTAATAAATTTAACTAAAATTTAATAGTTCTTTAAATTAAAACATTTATACTTTAAATTATTAATAGCTTATAAGTTTATATCTACTTATTATGATTAATACTATTTTTAATTAAAATACCTTTAATTTTATTTCACTTAAGTTTTATAACTTGGCCGAATTTTTTAATTATTAAATAATAAAAATGTTATTATATTTTAAAAATAAATTTTTATAATTAACGTTTCAAAAAATATGAAGATACTTTTTTAAATAATTTTTCTTTGAAATAAACTAATAAAAGCTTTAAAAATAGCTTATAAGAATAACTAAAAGCAGTAAAATTAAAAAGTGAAAAAGTTTCATAAACATGCTTATTTTATTTAGAAATAGCAGTTTAAAGCTTTATAAAAATTATAAGAGTTGTAATTATATTATAGTTAAAAATTACTTTTTTTTAAAAAAAATATTAGACAAAATTAACTTTGAAGATATTTATTATTGCTTTAAAATCTGTTAAATAAATAAACAAACAATAACATTTTATACGCAATATAACTATTGTAAACTTTTAGTAATATTAATAAGTTTATATAACGTTTTCTATATTTTTTAAAGCTATATATAAAAATAAGAAAATAGTTAAACATTTATAAGGCATTTAACACTATAGTATAATAGCTATCCAGGTTACAATAGAAGCAGTAGCAGAGTTATACGCTATAATAACTAAAATAGCATTATAAAATAGCTTGTATAAAGTAGGGGGAATAACTAAATATATTAAAGATAATAGATCTAAAGGAAAAAATCGGTAAAGAATAAAAGAATTGGGTAGATTTATATATACTTGTAGCAGTTTATTACTTCTTTTTTTTTAGCAGTTAGAAATAAGCGCTATTTAAAGCCCTAATATAGTACAAATACTGTTAATTCTAGAGCTATAGGGCTTTTAAACCATACCACTAGAAAATAGAAAATAAAATAAATGTTTAAAGTCTTATATATATTTACCATCGTAAATTAAGTAACTTTCTATTAGAATTTTTCTTTTATTAAGCTTATTTTATATTAAAATATTTCTTATTTAAATATTTTAATTTAGTATATTTTGATTTAGGAATATAGAATATTAATAAAAATAGTTTACAATATTAACAATAGCTTGTAAGCTTTATTATATTTTATTTATAATAATATATATTATTTAGTTAAATAACAATATAAACTATTTATAGTATGCTATATATATAATGTTTTGTTTTTGAAAAATAGTTTTTATTATTAAAATAGCTAGTTATATTTATTATATTTTTGTATACTTTTTTAACTACAACGTTAAATTTTAATAACTAAAGCTTTAATAGTAGCTAAAATTTAGCTTGTTTAATAAGTATTAAAGCTTTAGTTAATTTATTTATAAGCATTTTAATAGTTGAATATAGTAAACTTTAATTTCTTTTATTTTATAAGCTTTTTATATAAATTAAAGTTTTATTAAAATATATTTAATTTATTAATCATACTCAAGGTTTTTTATAATAGCTATTGTAATTATTGCAATTAGATATTAGATGTTAGAGAGGGAATGGAGGTAATTAACATTTGCCACCCGTGCGGGGTTATTATGAACACTGTCCTTCGTACCTTCCCACAGTATAGCTTTTATATTACTATTACAAATAATAATAAGTCTGTAAATAAGACGCTATTTCTTAGTATATAGTTTTTTTAGCTATTAAGCGTTTTTTATTATTTTAGTAAATATTATATATATTTAGTTTTTGATATAAAAAGTGCTATATTGCCTTTTTTCTTATCAGCGTTATTATTTCATATATTAATTCTAAATTTAACTTATTTTATAAATTAATTAAATTCAATAAGATAAACGAGTGATACATTAGTTTAAGTATATTGAATTATTTTTTAAATACATTTAAACCTTATTTGAATATTATTTGAAATAGTATTTTTAAATATTAACTTTTGTTATTTTTATTTTTTAATTCATAAGCTAATTTATATAATTTTTTTGAAATAATACCAGAAATATTAATATTTTTTAAAATCTTTTAAGAGAAAATATTTTAATTTTACTAAAAAGGATTTTAAAACCAATATACGTTATATTTTGCATATTATTAATATTATAGGTTAAACCGCACTAATATTATATATATAAATTTAATAAACCGAGTTTATAGCATTGTAATATTAACAAAATATAAAACTAAAATTAAAGAATTATTAATTAATAAAATTAATAACGTGAAACGGAACGGTATTTTACCTTTAAATTATAATATTTTAAAAGTTTTACTAAGAATATTATTTTTTTATTATATTTAATTCAAGCAAAATACTATTTAAAATAAATAATGCTATTAAGTAAAATTTAATATATAATATATTAAGTATTTATGTTAAATTAAAAGAGCTATTTAAATATATTAATTAAAATCTAGTTAATAACCAATTCAAAAACATATTTTTGATATTAAAAAATTAGTTTATTATTAAAAAGCTAACAAAGCTTTTTAATATATTTCTTAAACTATTTATTAAATTATAAAACGAAGTTTATATAATTTTACGACCATAATTTTAGTATTTTAGTGCCCATGGTTCTAGAGCAGGGGACCTGCGCTAATGGGGTCCCCTGCATTCGAAGATTAGTGGGGAGTTAAAAATATTACCCTGCTTATTTTAGTGTTTTTAATGTTATATTGTATATAATTCTAGTGTTTGTTTTTTATTTAGGTTGTTTATTATTTTTTATTTTAAACTTTGCGTTATTGTTAGTTTTAGTTAAATTTAGAACTTTAAATTTGTTAGTGCTAATATTTCTGCGATATGTTAAATAGTTTAATTTTCGGTTATAAAAATAGCTTAATTTCTATCATAACTTTTTTGTTAAAAGCTATAAAGTTTAGTTTTAGTAGGTTTATTTACTTTTATAGTATATAAATATAATATTAGGTAACTTGTTATTAAGAACTTTTGTTTTATTATTAGCTATATTTTATATATTTATATTTTAATACTAAATTTTAATTTTAATTTTTATTATATATATATTATAGCTAATTATATTAAAAAAAGTTATATTTATATATGTTTATTTATAAATATTACATTTTTTTATAACTACTATATTTATTATAACTATTGTTCTTTTTATTAAACATCAAAATGTTTAGCTTTTTTTTTTTTTTTTTTTTTTTTTTACCTATTTTATTAATTTATTTTTATTTAGTTATACTAAATTATTTTTAAAACCAATATTTTTATTGAACTTTTAAATATTTTATATATTGCAAGTTAATATTTTTTTATATTTATTAATTTAGCAACTTTTATAAGTATTATTATTATTTTATTGCTGTTAATTTAAAAAACTTAATATATATTAAAGCTACTAATCTAAATATCGGCATTTTAAGTTTTATTATTTTTTTTAGCATAAATTATATTATAAACTAGTTCGATATATAAGTTATTAGTATTAATATAAAAAAAAATATTAAGTTTAAAATAAATAAAACTGCTTTTTTATTTAGTACTTTTTATTTAAAATAAAAGTTTTTAACTATTATATTTTTTTTAGGACTTATATTTTTTTTTTATTATATAACTATTTATATATTAATTGAAAAATTTATTATTTTTAAGTTATTATAGCGTTTTTTTTTGCTATTGCTATAAATTTAATATATATTTTATTTAGCTTTACTATAATATTTAAGCTTTAAAATATACTATTTTTTTTATTATATAAAATTATAAGATATATATTATATTTTTATTTATATTTTTAATAATATTATATATTATTTTATTTTAAATATTGTTTTAGCTTTTTTTATTTTAAATAAAATTACTTATATTTTATATTATTTAATATATTATATAAAAAGTATAATAAAAATTGCTAATATTTCTAATATAATTATTCATATATATAATTTATAAATAATTTTCGATATATAGTTTATAAATAATAAAATAAGCAAATAAATATAAGTAAAAATAATAAAAATAAGCTTTATATTTTAATATATTTATTAATAATCGTAATATAAAATTTCTACATTTTAATATTAACTTCTTAATAAATAGCTATTGTAATAATAATAAAGTTTTTATTCAAAATTTAAAAGTTAATATAAAACTTTATATATTTTAGTTATAAAATATTTATATTTTAGCTTAATAAAATACTACTATTAAAACCTATTTTATTTTTTTTATAAAAATAAATAACTTTATATTAAAAGCTATAATATAAAAGTCTTATAGTATTAAGTTTAAGTTAGTTTTTAATTTATTTATTAAAGCTAAATATTTTTACTCTGTTTTTAATTAGCTACTTTTTAACTAAAAAAATAATAAAAATTTCTACTTTTGCTCGATTAATTTAAAAAAGCGTAATAATATTTTATTAAATAAAGTTTATTATTTTTATATTAAAAAATAGATATAGTTTTATTTATTTTTAGTATAATTACTCATTTAGAAAACGTTATTTATTAAAAATAATATTATTAATAAGTTATATTATATTAAAAAAAACGTAGTAAAATATAATATATATATTTTAGTTTTAGTTTATATTTTTATATTATTTGCTAAATAAATTATTTATACTAATATACTTAATATTATAAAATCTTTTTTTTAAATAAAAGTTAATTTAAATATAAAAAATATAAAAAATAAAAAATATAATTTATTTTTTAATCCTAATAATAATGTTCCGCTTTTAAAAAAGCGTTAATATAATATTAATTTTATATTTTATTTTAAAATATAACTTTTATTTAACGTTATTAAAATAGCTTTAAAATTAATAAGCGATAAATTTAATATTTTTTTTTTTAGCGCTAAAAGTTTAAAAAATATTTATAACTATTTATTAAACTTAAAATAAAGATTTATTTAAAAAGATAAAAATAATAATATAAAGTTTAAAACTAAATTTATTAGTTTAAACTAATATTTAAATAATTTATTTATTTTTATTTTATTTATTAATTTATTTATTAGTTTTTAAAAAGTTTTTTTTTTTTTTTTTAGTTTATTGTTTATTTTAAATAAAGGTTTTATTATTTTGAAAAATTCGTAATTATTATTTAGCTATTTTACGTTAACTTTTTTATAATATTTAAGGTTTTAATTAATAAAATATATATAAAGTTTATTTTATTTTGTTAAATATATTTTTTTAAAGTATTTATTAGTTATAAAAAAGTTATTTTAATAATTTAAAATTTATTTATAATAATATAATATATTTTTATTTAATAATAAAATATTATTAATTATAATATATGTTTTATTTATATTTAATAAACTTATATTTTAAAATTTATTAATATAGCTATATAAACTAAGTAATTAAGCTTATATTATTTTATATAAATAAGTTTTGTTATATAAATATAATAACTTTAGTTATATTTTATTTTATTAAATATAATTTTTAAATAAGAATTATAAAAAGCTGGTTTTAGTTTTTTTTAACGTTAAGTTAAAAAAGGTTATATAAAAAGGGTACCTTTTTAAAAAAACATTTTAAAAAAAAGAAAAAGAATAGTTTTTATATAAAAAAGCTTATTAAAAATAAATAGGATAAACTTAATTAACTTTTTTAAATAAAACTTTTTTAGTTGTTAAATTTTAAAAAAGCTTTATTTATATTATAAAGTATTCAAATTTTAATATATTTAACGTTTAATAATGTTTAATAAGTTTTTATTATTGTTAAGTTTTAATAGTTTATATTTAATAGCTGTTTTTTTAAAGTTATTATTTACGTATATATAAATATTAATATAATAAAATATTAACTCTTTAAGGTTAGTTGCTTTAAACTAAAATAAAAATTCTTTTTATATATTAATTAATATTATTTTAGCTTAAAAGTTATTTATAGCTTTTTTTTTAAAAAACTTTAAGTTTTTTTATATTGCTACTTATATAAATAGTATTTTTTTTATAAAGGTATTACTAAACTACTACTTAATTTTTAATTAACCTAATATTAAAATAAAAGCAGTTAATATTAAATATTAAAATACTATAAAATTATTTTTTATTAAACTATTTTTTTAATATACAGTAGTAAAAAAAAAAATATTTTTATATAGTTTTTATACTACGTAATAATAATAAACTTAAATATTTTAATTTTTGCTAAAAAATATTTTAAGGATAAATTGTAGTATAAATATATAAAAAATATTAATTTTATATTAAGTTTAAATTTATTTAGCTTAAAAAAATCGCAAAATTTTAGTTATTAAAAAAGATTTAATATTTTAAATATTTTATAAATATATTAATAAACTAATAATAAAGTTGTTAATATTATTAATTTTTAACTTAAAAGTAAAAAAGATTTATATTTTTTATTAAAAAAGGTTAAATTAAAAATAATAGCTAATATAGCTATATTTACGGGTTTTATAGTATGCTATTAAATATAATAAAGTTATTTAGCAACTTTAGTATAAATAAAATTAGAATAAATTGTTTTAAAAAAAACTATACAAAAGTTTTATCGTGTTACGTTTTGCCGCTTTTTATATCGAACAATTAATCAGTATTAAATGCTATAATAACTATAACTAAAAGTTTAGTTCGTATAGTACGAAAATTAATGTTGCATTAAATAATGCTTATTATTTATATGTTTTATTTTTATTGTTGGTAATTTTATATTTCCGTAAGTTGTTAATATTATTGGTTTTCTTGTAGATTATACCTATAAATTGAACTTATACCTACGGTCTCGCAAAATGATGGTCAACTTTTTAATTTTACTAAGAAGCGTATTGAATATTTATAAAATATATTATAACTTAAATTCTTTTATTTTAAAAGTTAAAGATTAAATGTAATAAGATTTAAATTTAGTAAGTTATAATTTATTTTGAACCGTTGTTTATTTTTATTAATATTTATATATAATAAGAACTAATTTCAACTAAATTTATTAATGCTATTAAACTTAGTATTAGTAAATTAAAAAAATGTTTTTAATGTTTTTTGAATTATAATAATTTGAAAAATTATATACTGTTTATTTTTAGTATTATTTTAGATGTAAAATTTAAATTAATATATTTTAAACTTAACTGAGTATTATAGTTTAACAAAAATATTGAGCGAAATATTATTTGGTTATTTATAATCGAATGTAATTAGTAATACTTTTTTTAAATAATCTTTTATTTTATATTTATGTTTTAAAGTAATTAAGGAATACTACACTATTAAAGTTTAATTTATATATTAACAAATTAAACAACTTTTTTTATAATAAAAGCTTTTTAAATATTTTAGAACTTAAAATCAATTTTATTTCAATAATTCGTTAAATAATAACGAAAAAGAATTTACCATTTATTGTAACGAAAATATTTTACATTAAAAAGTAAGTTATTTAATTATATTATTTGTTATATTCATTAAATTTATATAGTTTCATCCATTAAAATATTAAAAACATAACGCTTTATAATTTCTAACATTATTAAATTTAGCTACAAAATATTTAGCTATTCTAACTACATTTGCTTCTATTAAACCGGTTTTTGCTATTTGTGATAAACTAAGTGGCTGAATTTAAAATTGTAGAATTAATGATCTACTATCTCAGCTGTCTGTAGACGGAGTCTACAGATAGCATCTATAAACACTGTCTATAGACAGTACAAACACTATTTACAAACAGTGTTTGAACCTATGTTTGAAGTTAGTTTGAAGCTATAAGCATAACACTATTATGAGTAATAGTATAGGAATTGATTTAATCCTGAGAGGGTTAGCTAGTTAATTTTATTAAAAGGTGGCAAATTTAGGATTTAAACGAATATCTTGTTAAAAATAGCGAAAAAACAACAAAAACGAACCATAGTTTATTTTTATATAATTTATTTGAAACCTAGTTAATAATTATAAAAATATAAAAGTTTATATTTTATAAAATATTAAATATTAGGAAATTAAAAACTATTTTAATAATTTATATTAACTAATTAATATGATTTATTATTATTAAATAGTAAAATCTCTTAATAAATATTAAAAGATTTTAAAAGCTTTTAGTTTAATAATTTTAAGCTATAAAACTTTTTTAATAAGTTTAATATTTATTTACTTTAAGTTAAATAAATCTTACTAAATACAATAAAACTGCTATAAATATAACGTTTAATTTATTTCAATTTGTTTAATTTTAATATTTACATATTAAATTATAAGTTCTTTTTAATGCTATAAATATTATTAATATTTTTTAAGCTACAAAAAAAAAAATTAAAGCTTAAAAAAAGGTAATTATAGATATAAATTATTATAGATATTTTTATAAAATCGTTATAATATATGAAAATATTGCTACTTAAAGGATTAAAATTTAACATATTTTATAATATAAGTAGCTTTTTTTGCTACCACTTAAAAGGGTTTTTAAGCTATATAAAACTTAAAAAATCTAAATTACTTTTTTAAAAACTTATATTTATATCTAATAGCTTATTTTAATAGTTATTTTAAAAAGGTTTCTATTAAAAAAGCTTCTTTAAAAGTAATTTATTGATCTTTTAATTTTAATAGCTATTATAGCTAATCAAATTTTTTGAGTAAAAAATATAACAGTGATAGATAGTATAGGTTTTAATATAGCCGATATTATAAGCTTATTTAAAATTTTTAATTATATATTTAGCTTTATATTTAAAAATTTTGTTAAGTTTGTTTAGCTTACGTTTTAATATTTTATAGTTATTAATAATATATTTTATTAGCTTTTTAGCACTAATAGAATATAAAGCGTTTATTTTTAAGACCTAAAAAAATTGAGCTGTAATAATATTAAACTAACAAATAGCGTTAAAAAAATTTAAAGCTTTAATAAAAATTTTAAACGTTTAAACTATTAAATTTATAATAAATTTTAAAAAGTTTATTTATAAACCTTATAGCTTTATATTTTATCTTATTTTTTTAAGATTCGAAAGGCAGGTTTATTAAAATAGTTAAATTTAATAGATCTTTATTAATTATACATCTTTTAAAACGGTTTATTTTTTTAAAAAGTTAAGCTTTTTATAAAGCTTATAAAAAACAATATATATTAGTGAAAATTCTTAATTTTAGTAAATTTACTACCTATAATAGCGTTATTAAACATGTTTTTTTTTTTAAATAAATTTGTTTTTTAATTTTTAAATAAAAAAATAAAAAAGGTAAATAATTTTAAGTTTTTAATAGTTAAAATCTGCTATATAATATATTTTATAAAAATATATATATTAAATGAATATTAATGTTTAATATTTTCAAACTATATATATAAACAAAATCTTTTCAACTTTACATTTTATAAAAAGTTATAGAAAATATATAAAAAGCTATAATAATATATTTTAGCTTGTTTTATAGTAATTAACAGAATATTGAATTTTTATTATTTTATTATTTTATAGTTAACTAAATTTATTATAATAAATGAAATATTAAATTATATATAAAAATATATTATATTATTAAGTTAAGATATACTATAAAATAAGCCTTATAAAATACAAGTTTTCATAAAAATATATTTAATTTATTATAATAAATATATATAAAGTTTATAGCTATGTAGCTAGTGTTTAATATATATAATAAATAATGCATATAAAATTTATAAAACTTAAAAAGTTTATTATATTTTTATATGTTTTAGTAGTATAATTTAAAAGCTTAATACTTTTAGAACTAAAAATATTTATATTATATGCAAGCTTTAAATAGCCCTAATTTCGGACTGTTAAAAAGAATTAATAAACTGTTATAAATATATTTAAAGCTTCCGAATTCTTTTATTTTTTATCTCTTTCTTGTTTTGAGGTTTAATATTTTTGATAAATTTAAATTTTTTTTATAAGCTATTTTATTATTATTTTTATTATGACTTAAATAACTATTATATTAAAACGTTACTTGTTTTATAAATATTGAATTATTTTAATAGGTTATAAGCTTAAATAGCTTTTTATTTAAGATATTTTATATATTATATTTTTTATATTTATAAAATATTTATTTTTATAAATCATATTTTTTTATTATATTATTTCGTCATGATTATTTTAAAGCTATATATTCAATATAAATCTAAGTTAATAATTTAATATATATTATAATTTTTACACAATATTAAATCACTAAATAAATTTTTAACATTTTATAGAATATAAAAAGTTTCAAATATTTAGTTTGAATTTTAATAATAAAAATATTATTCTAAAGTTTTTATTATAAGCTTTTTAAGCTTTAAAGGTTATTATAGTTATACTGTTCTGTTTTATTATTAAAACTATAAATGTTTAATAAAATATTTATATTTAAAATTCCTTATTTGATCGCTTTATTCACGTTTTAAAAATTAGAATTTCATAAATTTTAAATATTAATATTATTATATTAATAAAAATAGAAATTCTAGCGTTTATAATATAAACTTCTCAAATAATTATAAATATATGTTTTAAACCTATAATTAAATTAATTATATTTATTATAATAATAAAATATTTAAAAAAAATAATTATTAAAAAGTGTTATTAAGCTTTAATTATTATTTTCAAAGTTATAAAGGTATTAAACTTTTCTGAAAGTTTTATTATTTTTAAAGTTTATAATAATTTATAAATATTAATTATTTAAAAAGTTTTATATAAATTTTGGAAATATTAAAATAGTTTTATAAGCTAAATAATATTAAGGTAAAAATATACTATATGAAAAGTTTTACTTTTTAAATTGAAATAAAATTTCAATATTTTTAAAATCATTATGAATACTTTTATAGCTAAATTACGAGAGAAACGCCATAATTAATATTATATATTAAAATAATAATAGTTTTATATTATTAAAATAAATTAAACCTACTAATTTATTAAAGTATTTAAATTTGTTAAAAATATGATTATAATTATATTAAAATGTTTTATGGCAAATTTTTTTAACTGTTAAGTTATAACTTAAAGTTTTAAATTTAAAAGCTTAAAGTTTTTAAAACTTTATTTTATAAAATAATTTGTATAACGTTTCAAAATTTAAAACTATTACGTTTAAAGATAAAAAACTTTCTAAAAAGCTAAACAATAGTAAATTGAAATTTATTAAATTTAGTAAAAATAAAAAGCTTTTATTATACATATAAGCTTTTAAATTATTGAAAACTTTATTATATATAAAAAATAACTTTTAACTTTGTAATATACAAAATAAAATATATATAAAAAATATTAAATACTAATTTATTAAATTAATTAACTATTTAGAATTTATTAATTTTTTATTATTTAAAGTTTATTAAAACTTTTTAAAAAGAGAAATTGAAACTATATATATAAATTAAATAATAGTTATAGCGTTATTATATTTAAAAATACATTATATATATTGATAATTAATATTAATATAATATTTAAAAAGTTATATTATTATATATAAAGCTGATTATAAAGCTAGAAACTATTGAATAATAAAAAAAATTATTTAGATAATTTAAAAATTTAAAAACTAAAATTTTATTTATAGCTTAAAAAAAGGTTTTTTTTAAACTTATTTTATAAACTTTTATATCATTTAAAATGACTTTTAGAATTATAAAACCTTTTACCAAGTTTAATCAGCTTCAAAGCTTTAAAACTAAAAGCTACATTTATTAAGTAATATGCATAGTTTTTGCTATTTATTATTATAACTTTATAAAGTAGTTTTTTAATTGAAAAATAACTGATAAAATAGTTTTTAAAAGCTAACTTGTTTATAATGATTAAACTAAAAACTAGTTAAAGCTAAAATAACAATTATTAAGCATAAAAATAATGCTTTTTATGGTATTGAAAGCTAAAGTATACAAAGCTTTTATTATTGAGAAAAAGTGTTAAAATAATGATCAAAATATTAAATTATAACTTCTATATAATATAAACCTTTTTTAATCCTTTAAAAAGCTTATTGAAAACCCTATATATTGTAAAACTATTTAAACATGACTAATAAATTAAAAATTATAATATACATACTTAATTTTTTTAAAGAATGAAAAGTATTTATTATTATTTTAATACTTAAAAGCTTATTTAAGAAACTAGAAAATTGCTATTGCTACTACTTTGCTTATTTTTAATAAAGTTTAAGCTTAAAGGTTTATCATTAATTAATAAAATAATAGTTTAAGAATTAAAAAATTAATTTTAGTATTTGTAGCTTTTATATTTAGAAGCAAAATAGTTTAACTAAATATGTCATAAAAGTTATAATTAAAAAATATATAGTATTTTTTAAGTTTTAAACTTACTTTTTTATTTATAATAATATATTTTACTTATTTATTATAAAAGATTTAGTTAAGTATATAATGATAGTTAATAAAAATTTAACTTTTTATTGATTATTATCAAATAAGCTAAAGCTTATTATAGCTTTTAATATATTTTTGTAACCTTTTATAAAATTATAAGTATAAAATGTTTCATTTTTATTTTATTTTTTTTTAAAAAAGTATAAGCTTATTAAATACGTTAAAAAATACGTCATATAGCAGTTTACAACTAAAACTTTAAGGTTTCTTATTTTCTTTTTTTAATTTTTTCTTCTTTTAAAAGAAAATTAAACAGTAAATTTACTTCAAAAGAACCTATTTAATAAAGCTTTTATAAGTATTAAATTTGCTAGAATCAATAACTCTTACTAATATACATTACTTGTGAAAAGCTGGTTAAAAGTAAACAGCTTAAAAAAGGCTATAATTAATAAAAATCTATTAAATTTAACTATTTTAATAAAGTTGCCTTTTACGATTCAAAAAAAAAGGTAAAATATAAAGCTATAAATTTTATAAATTCAAACCTTCTTAATTCTATTATAAATTTAGTAGTTTAAACAATTATTTGTATTATTATTATAACAGCTTAAAAGTTTAAAACTTTTATTAAAACTTAAAAAAATTTTAAAGCTACTTATTAGCTTGGTATTATAATAGCTAAATATTGATAGCTATTATACATAAAAGTCCTATATTTTATTAGCGCTAAAAGGTTTATTAAATATGCTATAAATAGCTATTAAATAGTAAAATATAAACTATAAAAAGCTAGCAAAACTATTAAATATAAAATAAAATATATAGTTAAAAGCTTTAAATAAGCCTATAATATTAACTATATAAAACTTATTTTATTATTGCTATATTATGTATTTAAAAGATTTTCTTAGCTATAGCAGTTATTGAAAATTCAGAATTAAAATAAATCGATTTTATAAAAGCTTTGTTAAAATACTGCAGTATGTAGTACTGTAGACTTAGGTCTGCAGTATATATACTGTTGTTAGCAGCCCGATCGTTAACGGGCGCGCGTTCGTTTTTCGAACAAGCTTTTTTCAATAGAAACCTTTTTAAACCGATTTATTTATTATTATTTAAAAGCTTAAAACAAGTGCTAAAATTTAATAAAGATTTATTAACATTAATTATTAAATATAAGTATAACTTTAAAAAAAAAGCAAATATTTAACATTTTTTAAGCTTTACATAGCTTAAAATAAGTTTTTAAACAGTAGCAAAACAAGCTAAACCTTTTAAGCTTTAATTAATTATATTTTAATATATTGTAACATTTTTAAAAAAATCTTTATAATAACCGACGTTAATAATAACTTTTTTATAATCTTTCATTTTTATTATATTTAATACGTAAAAAAATATTAATGGCGCCTATAATATTAAAAATAAAAGCTTTGCTATTTAGTTTTTAAATGTTAAAATGAAAGGAAATAAGACAAATTGAACTTTATATTTATAGTATTTTAATATATTTAGCAAGCTTTAATTAAACTAAAAGTAATAAATTTTAAACTTTTTAAACTGATTCTATATCTTAATATTATTAAACTAAAAATCTTTTAAATATATTTAACATTTACTAAAAGTTACTATTATTTAAGAATAATAAATACTATTAGCTATTTAATATATATATATATCAATAGTTTGCTATTTATCTATATAAGCTTTATAAATTATGTTTTTTAACAGCTATAAAGCTAATTAAGTATTTAAAAAGTAGCTATATTTTAAATTTTAATTTATTTAACGAACTTTTAGTCTGTTATAAAGTACTAACCTCTATATCTTTATAGTTATTAATAATCATAATTATATAAAATATTTTATAATTGCTAACTTTCTTTAAAAATATATTATTATAGTAGCTAAAGCTATTATAAGCTAAAAAGCAAAAGCTGTTTACGTATTTAAAGACTAAATACTAAAAATAACAAAATATTTTTATCATTTTTAATATTTATTTTAAGTTTGTTATTAACGTTAATTAAAAAGCTATTAAAAGTAGGTTTTAAAATAGTTATAATTTTATAGCGATTAATCGTAAAACTATTAAATTAAATTATCAATAACTATTATTATAAATAAAATTACTTCCGGTTTTCAAAACCTAATTAATTTTTTTTTAAAATTAAAATCTAAAATATTGAACAATATATTATTATTATTAATAAAACTTAAAAGATTATTATTTATAATATCTTTAAAATCCAAATCTTAAATTGTAGTATTTCATAGTTGTTTTTTAGTTTATAAATTAAAAAGATCGGCACTAAGAGTCAGTATATCGTTTTCTAAATAATATAAAGTTAATATTAGTTATTTAAATAGTAAAAAGCTATAAACTTACTTTTTGTTAATTTATTTTTAACTTTTTTACTTCAAGCAATAGTAAAATAGTTTGTTTTATAATGTTTTATAAAATTTGAAAACTCAAATTGTTTAACTTTAATAGTAGACTTAAAAGATCAACTATAATTAAAATTAGTAAAAAGAAAAAAAACCAATAAAAAAATTTAAAATAATTTACTTAGTATATTATACTACTATTTTCTTTATTTTTTTTTAATTAATCAATAATAAAAAACGAACAAATAACCATTTTTTTAAATATAAATATTAAATTCTTTATTATTTAATTTAAAAGAAAAATTATTAAAATTGTTTAAATGTGTAAAAACTTCAGTATTTAAGCTAGTATTCGAATCGGTAGATATATCATTAATATTATTATTATTAATACTATTTTGGTTATAAAAAAGATTTTAAGAAAAGAATCTATTATAAATATAAAATAAAACCTAATTATATATCGTAGAACTAAAGTTAAATATAATATATAATATAAATATATTTACTACAATAGTAGGTTAGTAGTAAAAAAATCGAAGAATGAAAGAAAAGGAAATAAAAAGTTATATATTAAAATGTTTACTATCATATAAATTATCGTTTAATAAATTAGCTTACTATAAAATAACCTATTATAAATCAAGTTATTATAAATCAGCTTACTAAATATTAATCCATTATCAATTAGCTTATTATAAATTAACGTATTTTAATTACTTTATTGTTATTTACATAAATGTTAATTAATTCCACGTTTAATTTTTTTCGTTTTCTTATTCTTCAAGTTATTAGTTTATTATATCAATTCACCTTAATTTATATCTATTACTTTATGCCCTTTATATATTTTTTAAATATTTTAATTCTTTTAAATTCAACACTTTTTCTTAAAGTTCTTTTAGTTTTATTTATTTTTAACTTAATTTTACAATATTATAGTGGTTTTATACCGGTTTCATTATACCAAAATACTATATTATATTTGATGCAAATATTTAAATAACTTTAATATAAATTTTAATTTTAATTTATTATATACGGTAAGTATTTTATATTACTAATTAATAAACTCTTAAGCTAAGATTCTTAAATAACTGCTATTTTATTATAACAAAAGTAAAGTTTTTATTATATTAAAATTTTATATTTTTTAATTATTAAATAGTATTTTTTTTAAAAAATATAATATTTTATATTGTATATTAAGTAAGTAAACTTTTTGTTTATAGATATAATTTTAACTAATTTGTTTATAGAACTTATATTTTATATAAATACTTTATAATATAAATTATATTTAACATTTAATTATTAATATTAAGTTTATATTTAGAAAGTAAGTTTTATATTTAAAATGACTAAACTTATATCAACTTTATTTAGTTATTTATTATAAAACATTATATTAATCTTATAATAATTTTATTTTATTTATATAATAATAAGCTTATTATAATATATAAATTCATTAAAATTAAAAAAACTATTTTACGACCGTTTCTTAAATTTATTTAATTTTTATATATTTAATATGTAGTATTAAATACTATAGTAGTATGTAGTACTACTAATTTCTAACGCTAATTATTAATAGTAATAATTAGATATGATGTTTTATAACTATTAAATATATTTAAAAATATATTATTATAACAGCTAAAGTTATTATAAGTTTAAAAAAGAAAAGTGCTATAACGCTTTTTATATTAAAATATAGCTTTTTATTTTAAAATTTATAAATATTTATAGCAATAATATAAAAACGATAGCTATTATAAAAATTGTTAAGTATAATTAATAAATTAAATATATTTTAACAGAATTTTGATTTATATAAAAAGTTTGTAAAATAAAGTAAATTAAAGTTTATTATATGTTAATCATTAAAATATTTATAAATAAATTAACTAAAGCTTAATATTTATTAACGAACCTAAATTTTAGTTATTATTAAAGCTTTATTTATTAAAATCTAGCGTTTTAGTTAAAGAAATATATTAAAACATAATAAATACAACTAGCTATTTTAAATAATAAAAGCTATTAATAAAAATAGAGTTTTAATTATTTATAAAATAAATAGCAATATATATATATAATATGTTGTAAATAGTTTATATAGCTATTAAGTTAAATACTAGTTGTGAGGAACTAAGTGGCTGAATTTGAAGTTGTAGAATTAATAATCCTTTATCTCAGCTATCTATAAACGAAGTCTACAGATAGCATCTATAAATAGTATCTATAAATAGTATAAATACTGTCTATAGATAATGTTTAAAGCTATATTTGAAGCGAAGCTATATAGCTAACATCTGCCCCTTTTAAAAAAAAACATAACGTTTTCGTTATTTTCTACATTAATTTCGTTATTATCAGTCCTGTTACCTTTTTATTATTCCGTTTTTAATTTTTTATTTTTTTAATCTATTATAAATAGCTATATAAAAATACGGATTAAATCGCTAAAAAGCTGAAGCTAAAAAGTTAAAGTAACAAAAGTTATTAATTTTTATAAACGTTAGCAGTTAATATAACTTTAATAATATTATATATTTTGTAAAACTTATTATTAAACAACGTTATATTATTATAAAAAATATAAAAAATAAATAGTATATTTTAGGCCTACTTTAGCTAGAAAGCTTTACGGCTTAAAAGATTTATTTTTTTTTAAAAGTTTTAACGTTATATTTATATTTTTTTATAACTTATCGAAAAATTCTATTTAAATATTATTTTGCATATATTTTATTTTCGTTAAAAATACGGTCGAAATTCCGGTATTTAAAACTTAAATATTAATTATATTTGTTTCGCTAAAAAAAATACTAATATATTAGCAGGTTTTTTTTACTATTATTTATTTAATTAAGCTTTTATTAATATTTTTATTTTTTATTTTTATTATTTTAAAGTTGTTTTTAACAATAGCAATAATATTATAAACTTTATAATTAAAAGTATTTATATTAATAGCTTTATTAATACTACTTATAATCGTTTTTTTAATATTAACGTTTTTAATACTTTTTTTTACTAATATTAATAGTTTAGCTTTTATTAAAATAATAGTAATGCTATTAATAACGCTATTTTTTATTTTTTAATAAATAGTTTTTATATTTATTTTATTGTTAAAGTTAAATATAATAGTATAAAATATATTTAAAATATTAACAAAAATAGTTAAAGCGTTCTATTAAAAAGCTTTTTAAAAACTATATACTATAATTTTAATATTACTTACGTTTATAGTAGTAATAAAAGTTAATTAAAATATTATTATTAATAAAATAGTAGTATTATTATTTAAAATTTCTAAGTATATTAGTAAATATTTTTTTATTGCTACTATAAATTGTAGTAATAAAATTAGCGCTTTTGTTCCTACTTTTGCTATTATATTTTTTAAAAATATAACCGATTTATTGCTTTTATAAACTATTTTTTATTTTTTTTAAGCTGATTTAAAATAGTATATTTTAAGTTTTTTTAGTAGTTTATTAACTACGTTTAAATAGCAACTTTGTTTATTTATAACAATTTTAATTAAGCTATTATTATTTAAAATATTATATACTAGCAAAAATGCGTTTTTTTTTAGCGTAAATAGTTTAATAGCAAATAAAAAGTATTTCTAATAATAAGCGTGCTAATATAAAAAAGTTTTATAATAATTGTTTTTTAAAGTAAAATATATAAAGCTAATATAAGTTAAAAATATTTTAATAATGTTTAATAGTATATTAAACTTTTACTTTGCGCTTTTATTAATTCTAAAAGTTTTAATTTTATTTTAAAATAAGAAATTTAACAGGGCTAGTAGCAAATAATATTAATATTTTTTTTGTTTTTTTATAATAGCTTCTAGCTTATACTTTACTATTATATATAGCCGGGCTTTAAATAGTTACCGGTTAAAAGCTATATTTACTAAATATCGGATAAAATTATATATTATAACGCTTTTTTATATTAAATAATATTGAAAAATTATTTTTTAATATAATATAAGTTCTATTATTTTTTAAATAATATTTAAGTTAAAAATTCTAATAATATAGTTTTTTTAATAAATTTATTTTTTACTAAGTTTAGTTATAAATTTTGTATATTATTAACGTTTATTTAACTTATTAAAAATATTATTTTTAATAAAGTTAATATATTATTTTACTTTATTAAACTAAGTTTAGCTTATATAAATTAAACCGCTATAATTAAAAGTTAATTTAAAAATACTTAGTTTAATTAGTATATTTACTTAGTTATTAAAAAAATAACCGTTTATTTTTACAATTTTATCTCGATTTGCTATAATTATAGCAAATATAGTAATAATACTGTTTATAATAAAAATACGTTAGTAAAAAAAGTATAAAAGTTGAAAAAACGTTATAAAAAAAAGTTTTTTATAAAATAAAGTAGCTTAAACTATTTAAATATAAAAAAAATAGTTTATAAAAAAAAATATAAATTATATTTATAATAAAAAATGTTTATAAAAGTAATAGTTTAAATATTAAATATTTTTAAAAAAGTTATAATAAATAAAAAACGTTTTATAAATACTGTTAAATAAAGTAAATGCTATTATATAAATATAAAAAGTGCTAAAAGTAGTAAAAATAAAACAAAAAGTATAATAGTATAAGCGAAAACCTTTAAAATAATTACTTTAAAATAAATAAAAAAAGCAGTTAACTATATAGTCCTTTTAATATTGCTAGGTTAGTATATTAATTAAATAAATTTAAACATATTTAATTAAATAATATTTATTTATATCTATTTTTTTATAAGCGTTTATAATATAATTTTTAACGTTATATAATACTTCGGTTATTATAATTAACAATATATTAATATTTATATATTCGTTTTTAAAATAATATTTATTAGTTTTTAATTAACTTTTATTATAAAATCTATTTTAAGGAGTATAATATTAATATTAAAATCCTTTTTTGCTTTTAGTTTATTTATAGTTATTTAATATTTAGCATTAAATTTTTAAATTAAGTTAAAAATATTTTTTATAAAAAAGGCTTTAAAGTACTATTTATTATACTTTATATTATATTTTTTTTATTTAACAAAGTATTTTAAATTTAGTTGTTTATTTATTTTAACTATTTTTTTTTATAAAATAGCTTTAATTTTATATAAAACCTATTTATTGTTATTTTTTTTAACTATAATTTATTTTAAAAATAGTTTTTTTTTGCTTATTAAGTTAATACTTTAAGGCGCTAAGTATAATTATATAACAAAAACTACTTTATATACCTTCTAGTATTAAAGAAAGTCTAGTTTATATGCTAACTTGCTTACTTTTTATAATATAATAAACAGTTCTATTTTTTAAAATAACTATTTTTATAAAAGCTTTTTTAATAAATTATAGCTTTTATATAGTTTTAAAAAAACTTTGTTTTTTACTTTAAATTAAATTAAGTTATATTTTATATTATACCGTATTTTTGTATTAGTTACTATAAATTAAATTATTATTTTTATATTTTGTTAATATAACTTTTAATATATAGCAAAATTAAAAAATTGCTTTAATACTTTTAATATAAATAATATATTTCGCAGTTTAAACTTTAAAATAACTTTGTTAAATAATTTTAAATTATTAAAATTATATTAAAATATAAAAATAATATTTAGCTAAATTATATTTATGCTTAAAGCTAAATAGTATTAAATAATAATTTTAATATTTTAGTTTTATTTTTTATTAAAACTATTTATTTATAAATAATAACTAGTTAAAACTATTAATTTTATATTTATTTTTGCTTATAGCGTTTATTAAAATTTTAATATAAACTTAAAATCGTAATTTAAAATAATTTTATCTAATATGCTTTAATTATAAAAAAATAGCAGCTTTATAAATATAAGCGTTTATTTTGCCGTAATATACTATATATTACTTAGTATTAATAAATATTTTTTGTTAAATTTATAAATAACTATAAATATAATATTATATATATTATATTTTAATATTTGCTAAAAAATATTTATAAATAACATTTTTAGCAGCTTAACAATAAAATTTATTACTAATATATAATAAAGTAATAAAAGTTTTTAAATAAGCTTTAGTTTGTTTAATAGCTATTGCTTATTAATAATATTTTTTAAATATTATAAATAATATTTATAATATTATTTAATACGTTTAAAAAAATTATTAAAAATAAACCTTTATAACTTATAAAATATTTATTTAGGGTTAAAATAATATTTATTATTATAAATAACTTATAACAGCTTATTTTTATAAGTATTTAAAATATATAACTTTTGCTTTTTTTTTTAGTAAACTAAATATAAAAAGCTATTTATTAGTTTATAAAATAAAGCTATTAATAGTTTAAAAAAAATAGCGTTACTATTTTTTTATTTTTTTATATTTACTTTAACTATATTTTTCTTATATTTAGCTATTTTACTAAATATTTTAATAAATTTATAGTTAGTTTTATAGCTAAATATTAACTTTTTTTTTTATTTATTATTTAATAATATTTTTATTTTTATAAAATAACTAATATTATTTATAATATTGTTTAAAATAATATATTTTTTATTACAAAAAACTATATTATTACGCTTATTTAATACTGTTAGCAGTTTAAAAAAAGTATTTAAAACTAAATTAATACGTTTTAAAATATATTTAACGTTAAATTAAAATTATAACAAATAAGTTAAAACTATAATAAGCTTTATATTTAATTTAATAATATTAATAAATTATAAATTTATTTAATTAATAATATTTTAAATAGCTTTATAGTTAATAAATATAATAATAAATATAGTATATAATTA
>JADKYC010000231.1:0-29194 GCA_019843955.1 Xylaria sp. 218_066
TATCCCTTTGAATGTGGCTTCGGCTCCGCGACTTCAAGTGGAGTAGCACCCTAGAAGGCTTACAGAGCTTGATTGGTACATCTCTTCTACCTAACCAATCAAGCTCTGTAAGCCTTCTAGGGTGCTACTCCACTTGAAGTCGCGGAGCCGAAGCCACATTCAAAGGGATAGGCAGATAGCGCCTATGAAGGCAGTCTATAGACCTTCGCGCAACAACAAGTTCCGTTGCCTGCCTCAAGTACAGGGTTCAGACACCATAACATCGATTCCCAGCATCTTACTGTCTTTCGTAGTAAAAATTCGTAGTCCCAGTTCCTTGCGTATCCTTAACCTCCCTCTTGAATACCCTACAATATCTCATAGGACCATACTTTTCTATTTATGATGATCGAACTCTGTACTGAAACCAGTCTATGATAGGCAAATCGGCATTTGGGTTGTAAAAAGTAGTATCATCCGCCAAACAGAGCAAAGATAATTGAGGAATGAATTACGGGGGTAGGAGGAAGTCAACGTTACTTGAAAGTTATAAGCACTATCCTTAGCCATCCTTACGTCTTGTTACAACAGACACTTTGATAGGCAGCCTCTTTGGTCATGATTTAAACAACAAGACGCGAGTTATGTATTGCATCGGGATATCATTTTTGCCAAGAGATTTTGCAATGTTAGATCTGCGTATAAAGTGCCGCCAGCTCTAATAACCCATACTCGGTATATAGTGGGCATGTAGACAGGGAACTGACGATTGAATGTGACTTTTGAGCGCCTCTACGTATTAACACCGAGAATTACCTATCGCGTCGAATATTTCGGCATTAATTGAACTGAAAAGAATGAAATCCTCGTACAGCTGAGGAGACAGTAATTTTTCCGGATGACACCTCGTCGCAGTACGAATTCACCTCCGAGATCTCTATGAGACTATCTTGCCTTGATGCGAGCGTTATTAATATTTCACATGCCATATGGGGTGCACGGATCCGGGTCACGGATAAGAGGCACACTCATTGATCAGATCGAGTTACCTGCCTATTTTTATAGGCGTAAACGAGCTTGGCATCACAGATGCTCCGACACAGCCGGCATAGACCCCGCGTTACTACCTGCACGGGACATGAAGCGAACGTAAATCATCGGATGCGATCGTCGGATGCTTGTATGAGTAGAACAGTTCGTTGCAGGTGTAGCTTAGTGGGGTACGATAAGCGAGGGGTGTTTAAAATCCATAGAATACCAAGTCCGTAGGGAACCTATATTCTTTTCCTTTACAACTAAAACACGATCTGTATTTCCTCAATCATAGTCTATGTCCCGAGGTTGAGACACCTGAGACGATGTCGTCGTTTCCATGGAGCGGGTCAAATTTACCCAAGCAGCTGTTCATTAACAATGAGGTGGGTAGTTGACATGGTGTGAAATACCTATTCAAAGCTAACAGGATGCCAGTATGTCGAATCAAAGAATCCTAAGAAGCTAGAAGTCCACAATCCGAAGGATGGGTCACTCTTGGCCAATGATGTAGCGCTCGCTGGCGAGAACGAGGTAGATGCTGCTGTGGCCGCAGCTGAAGCGGCATTTCCCGCATGGAAGAAGACTCGTGCAACGGAGCGAAGAGATCTTCTTCTGAAGCTCGCGGATCTAATTGATGAGCATACTGTCAAGCTTGCGGAATTGACACGATTGAGTCTGGGCGCACCATTTGCGTCCTATGGGTCGCATGAGATCAAGGGAACTAGTGAAGCATACCGATACTTTGCCGGCTGGTGTGATAAGTTTGCTGGCGAATCTTATCCCCAAGACGATGGGTTCTTGAAAATCGTACGGAACGAACCGTTGGGCGTGACGGCTGGTATTGTCCCAGTAAGTAGATCTCGGAATTTGACATATTTGGCCCTGAACAGTTTCTGCGGAACTTTCTCTGTATTCATAGATTTCGCCAAATTGCTAATCCCGGGAGCTGTAGTGGAACGGCCCAACGGCTACTGCAGCTCTTAAATCAGCCCCCGCGCTTGCTACGGGTAACTGTTTCATCCTCAAGCCATCTGAGAAGACACCATTCGGCGCACTGGCATTGGGTAGCCTCATTAAGGAGGCAGGCTTTCCGCCAGGTGTATTTCAGGTCCTTTCCGGTGACGGGTCAACTGGCGCCCTCCTGGCTAGCCATATGAAAGTACGTAAAATAAGCTTCACCGGTTCCACGGCAACCGGCCGCAAGATACAAGAGATGGCAGCGAAGAGCAACCTGAAGCGCGTCACGCTCGAGCTTGGTGGCAAAAGTCCCGCCGTCGTATTTGACGATGCAAACCTTGAGAACGCTATCTTTTGGTGCGTCAATGCCATCTGTGGAAATACGGGTCAGCTCTGCTTCGCGGCGTCTCGAGTTTATGTCCAAGAGGGAATCTACGACAAGTTCTTGGAGGGTTACAAGAAGGCAATGGAAGAACGAGCTAAGACTATCGGCGACCCAGATGCAGCTGAAACTGTGATGGGTCCAATTGTAGACAAGCTGCAATTCGACAGAGTATCAGGATTCCTTGAAAGAGGACGAAGTCAAGGCACTTTGTTGATCGGTGGCTCCAGAGTTGGCGATCAGGTAAGCAATGAGCGTGGGATCGATTTAATGACACGCTGACTTCTTGCTCGTCATAGGGCTACTTTATCGAACCTACCATTTTTACCGATGTGCCTGAGGATGCCGAGATTTGCAAACGAGAGATTTTTGGCCCTGTTTCGATCCTCAACAAATTCAAGACAGAGGAGGAGATTATCGCTAAGGCTAATGATACAAACTATGGGCTAATGGCTGGTATTTTCACGCAAGATATAAACAGGGCGCTGCGGCTTTCCTCCGAAATCGACAGTGGTATGGTGGGTGTGAAGTAAGTTCCCTGGAGCCTTTTATTCCCCCTTTTGGCATACCTCAGAGACAAGAATTGCCTCGATGGGCGTGTTCTGCGGTATTTCCGCAGTCGCTATTTCTGCAAGCTGCCGAGAGCGTTGGCGACTCTTACCATAAGTGGACGTTATTGACTCCAGTATTCCAACAGTTGCGTCAGTCTCGCCTTTTTGACGACTCCATTTGGAGGGACTAAGGAAAGCGGTACGGGACGAGAGAACGCGATCCAAGTGCTAAGAATGTACACAGAGCCTAAGACTATCATGGTCAACATGACTTATTGAGGGGATAGGGTGATTCACGGAACGTGATGGAATATGAAAGCGGCAAGGGGGTTACGGTATCTTGAGATCCGTAGCCGTGACATTGCTCATGGCAAAGGATTCATGTAGTTGAGTGAGTATGTCAATAAGTTGGTATAACATTTATCATCGCCATCTAAAGCGTCACAAAAGACAAATATAGCCAGTTTCCCTTGTATACAGCTAGATAGCGCTGAAGAAGGGAGTTTTGAGAGTTTCACGCAACAACAAGTGTCTATTGATTACCTTAAGTGAAAGGTCCTGCTATAAAGCACTATGATTATGATTCTTTTATGTCTGAGACCTAAAGGCAAACCGAATCATATGACTAGCTTAAACAATCATATATCTCTATTCGCCTCGTATATATAATTTTAAATGTTTATCTTTTATAGAAAGTGTTTTATTGTCCCCCTAGGCTCGAAACAATTTGGCCAAGTTATGTCCACGGTGGTGGTGTCTATGTGGCTAGTAATCACTGGGACTGCTCAGAGCAGAAATGCCCGTAATGGCTTGTTTCTTTTCTTTTTTTCTCCTCAGCTGTGGATTTTCGTACAATATAGCACACATTGCAGGATCCTCGCCTTCGTTAGTGCGGCTGATACAACAGGCCACAACGCCCAGTCTACACCAATGGCATCTTCACCCAACTGAAATGCAGAATATTCACCACTATATCCCATAGCTTTAGTAGCACTATCCGGACCCGGGGAGACATTTTGTGTATAATACTTTAGCGTTTCAAGGCAGTGTAAGTCGTTATCAGAATTGAAGAGAAGTTCGTCTCCATTACTTATAAGCGTGCGTTCCTCAGTCGCGAACATAGGAGAATTACTACTGGGGCTATTCGCCACTTCTATCAGATGCCTATCTTCAGGGTTGACTGGAAATGGAATGTTATATGCTAGATGAGCTGCTTCAGCGGTACTCTATTAACCCGTGTCGTATCGTATAGTTGTCAAAAGTCACCCGAAAGAGTCGCGTAGTCAACAAGAGATAGGTTATTCCAATGGGCCATGTTCTTTGGACACCAAAGAATTCTAAGCATCATTTACGGACAGTCGAAGGAGCAGGCCTTGAAGTGGTCCTTGAACCCCTCTTAGAAATGAATTTATTCTTGATTTTCTAGCTGTGTAAGAGAACTATGGAAAAGCTGCAGCTTTGGCAATTAGTCGAAAAAAACAGCTCAGGTCCTTGTTATAAGTACGATTCTTACACCGATGGTGTCGTCTGAGCTTGTTACCGTTCGAGAATCTGCAATTGCAACTAACCGCGGGACGAATCCACTTTTTTGCGGCTCGTAAAAGCGTGCTTCGTGCCCGTTACACGACAGTGACTGCCAGAGACCCGTCGAAACTTGTTAAGCTTTATGCAAGCTCCTAGATAAGGACGCCTAATACTTATGGCTGGAGATTTGCTGCTCACAAGGAAGGTAACAAAAAACACTACCGTTAACGTCGAATTTATTATATTACGTCAGGGGTTATAAGGGCAAAAGAACAGACATGGGAAACCAATAAGGTTAGTTTCATCATAACAGGATAACTATATACTTTATCTTTTTAACGACCGTCAAGGCTTATATTTACAGCTGAACGAGAGGCCGTAAGGCCCCTCTGCCGCCCGGGATGGAGGGGGGTGGGGTCGATGTGACAACGGTCAGTACTACTGGGGCTTGGAATAGGCTTCAACTTATGTAATAATTTCTCTAGGGCTCTAAGGATTCCTATATCTAAAAGGGAAAGATTCCTAGAAAATACAGGAGGATATTCCTTGGTCTTTATAGACCTTCCAAGCGTACCTAGAGCCTTCAAGTTAGGCACCAACGGCCAACATGCATATGGGAGTATGTATGTTAGTCCTAAATAGCCAATAGCCTTATAGTATAAGTGGGTCGGGATTCAGCCCGTGTGACAGTCGAAGCCACCCCCCGGGATGTCCTGGCTGTTATCTACATACCCTCGACAAAACCCAACCTGTAGGTTGGGGATCCTGAAGGATGGTCAGCATCTAGTGTAGGCGTTTTCTAGTAAGAGCGTAGGACTAAAATCCGGCGAGAACGAGATGGTCCTGAAACAGATCTCGGAGGCGCCACGCCGTACGACCGCTACTCAATACGCACCCAAAACCTCCCAGTAGCCTCAGCTATTTCGAATTAGTACCACATAATTTCTACAAGTTATTTGTAGGCTTCAAAGTTATTGAAATTTGAAAGCGCGATCCGTGCACGATCCTTATTGGGGAGGTAAATCTAGCCGCGTTCGAAAATGGTGTACGAAATGTCGTGTGGCTACAGATTTTTGTGATGCTACAATCTATTCATGATCCTTTGGAGCAGGTCTTCTAGGGAATCGATGAGGGGCGTGATAACCTGACCTACTAGCTAAAGATCTACCTGACCAGTACCCCAATTAGGACAGCATGGTGGATACGATCGACAACGTTAAGATTTTAGTACTGGTTGAATCGACTCCAAGGTCAGCCTGGTGGCTGCTGTTAAACGTGCTGATTATTAAAATAGAAATAGAAGAAAGAACCCACTGGCCAAGACTCGACCTGATAGTAACCTTACCTACAGGTCTACAGGATGATAATGGTGTAGCGCCGCGCTAGGGCTTGTACAGGCAGGAGGTTTCTTGGTGAAAAGTTAGCTATATCTACTTGCTGAACAAGTGGCAAAAAGCTTCAAGACTGATCAACAGCTAAACTTCTACCTAAATTGTATGGCAGCCTCGTGATTAACAGTACTCTTGCTCTTCTAGCGTCTAGCGCGGCGCTACACCATTATTATCCTGTAGACCTGTATAATGATTGGAATACAACCCAGTCTCATCACCTCTGTGGTTGCAATTACGATATAAGTTGTTATTAAATACCTAGCATAACCCTGTGATAATCACCAAGACTCACTTATCTACCCAGTGATGAATAGTTTTGAAGAACTACCAGTCTGTTCAATCTCCCATATTAATACTAAGTGACCATCGCTCACTTCAAATACCTCTTCGCCATTGAGCCATCAACGGGAACAACTTCCATCTAGTACCCTTCTCTCTCATTATCATTCCACTTGAAAACAATGTTCAAACGACTTCAAACGCCAAAAATATCCCGAATTTACCGCAAGCAGCCCCGCAACCGCGGGCCACACCGATGGACCTCGAAATATGGCAAACTTTGGGCCAACACCTGGCTATGGGAATTATTATCAATTGCCCTTAGTGGTATCTTCATTACCTTGATCTTCGCTATACTTTTTAAGTATAACCAAAAGCCGGTACCGCAATTTGTTTATGGGATCACTTTGAACGCTGTAATATCTATTCTATCGACATTCTCTAAGTCGTTCCTTCTTGTCGCCGTCACGGGAGCTATTAGCCAGCTAAAATGGCGTTGGTTCCAAGGCACAGAAGGGAGGCGTATTATTGACACGCAACTGTTTGACGATGCAAGTCGTGGTCCCTGGGGCTCACTGGTATTTCTTGCTACGCCATCTGGACGCTCCTTGGCATCCATAGGAGCCGTGGTCTCTATCCTCGCGTTAGCTTTTGATCCATTTACGCAGCAGCTTACTACCTACCCCGCACGAGAAGAGGCAGTCTTAACCCCCGAGGCCGGGCCGCTAACTCTGCATCAAGCGAAGTCGTATTTTAAAAATAATACACCGAATGCACTTGGCAGCCTCCAGAGTCACTTTACAGCCGCATTATGGGACACTTCAAACGAGGCCGAAAGTTTCGCAACCGTCCAGTGCCCAACGGGAAACTGTACCTGGGGGGATTTCGAAAGCTTAGCATTTTGCACATTTTGTCAGGATCAGACGAGTGATATAGAGCTGTCAGACACGACTCTTTCTTGGAATGGTTCTGTCGCCCAACAGGCACAGAACGCGTTAAGCAAAGGTGCCGCCGATGTGACCTGGATAAACAAAAACTTTTCGTTACATCTGCCCGAGGATTTTTCAAATAGTCTCGCCTTTAAGAACGACCTTACTATTCACGCGCAGTTGATCAAAGATAAGTCAGAGAATTACATTTATCCTTCCAGTTTCAGCTATCCACGTCATTTGGTTGGAGCGTCCGCTGCCGACTATTATTCGAACCTTGTACAAAGTCAAAACCTCGCTTTCCGCAATAGTGGTTATCTTACCAATTCGTCGGATTTCTTAAAATGGCAATCTCGTAGATTGCCTCTTCTACAGTTTTGCCACATCGAACTCCAAACCCAAGGTTACGACGGCCTGGAAAGAATTGTGGCAAAACAAGGGACTTTCTGCGACTTAACACTTTGCGTCAAGAAATATTCGTTCTCAATTTCGAACGGCATTCCAACGTTAAACATGGTTGGTGAGCGATACGGGTCCTGGTACTTTAACACAACAGGTTTGAAAGGAAACCTATCTAATTTGGATATCGAACCATCGTGGATCGACGTACCAGGAAGAAATGGGTTTATATTAAATGAAAACGGTACAAATCCGTATACGAACCTCTCTTCCAAGGACTTTAGTCTTAGCCTCGGCGAGAACAATCTTGTCGCTTTTCTGGAACTTGAGTCCCAATTTGGCGGCCAACTTTTATTTTACGAAGATTTTTCAAAAGATGAGCGAAATCGCATATCAAACAACACGGGTGTAAGATTTAACAGGAGCTTCTTAATCGCATCCATCGTTGATGATTACTCGGATGATCAAGCTGTAACCCTGTCCCAAATCGTTAACAAGGGAGGGTTAACGTGGGCTGCCCCGCGACTTGCGGCTGCGGCTAGCAGGTATTTTCGTGATAACGGTGCAACCCCAGTAGAAGGACAGGCTTATAAGTCCATCATCATTGTGGAGGTTCGGTGGCCATGGCTAGTGTTACCTGCTACGACCTGGCTCTGTGGGGTCGTGTTTTTGGCACTTACAATGTGGGTTTGCCGTGGGAGCGATCGGATGTTATGGAAAACATCAAGCTTGCCCCTGATTTACCATGGGTTCGAAGATCAAGATGTGGCAGCTATTAAGGCAACAGGCACCGGACTTGAGCATGTTAGCGGAATGGAGAAATATTCGCAAAATCTCTATGCGAGAATACGGAGAGACTCAAACGACGGACAGCTAAAGTTGATGAGGACGCTTCCGCCTGGTGCTTCTAAGAGCATGCACGAGGGCACAGAAGAGGAGAGATTACGTAGAGGTTAAGTGGAAATCTGAGAAGTCCTGCTAATGACGTGTGTTGAAACATGTATGTTGTGATCAAATATGTTGTAAACTGTGTCACACGACAGCGGGTGTTTGGAAGAAGTTTGGGAATGACGATACCTCACAATAGAAAGAGGCCGATAACGGCTTGCCACAGCACCTATCCTAGAGGCATGCATTCACGTCTCTAGTTACACAGGCGGCCCTCGAAGGAGGACAATCTGCTATATAAAGGGCAGCCATTATTCATGCCCCCGGGTATATTTCGCACAGAACAGCAGTTGTCCTGTATTAATTAACAGCAGTTGTCCTGTATTAATTATATGTTGTTTCTAATACTTCTATCGGGCATGATCAGAAATCAAGATGAGGGGAAGGGAATTAGCAACCACGGACCGGTAACAGAGATGGAGCTCGATACGATGATTGCGAGATGCCGTCTTTTGAACTGCCATCTCCATCACTAATTTTATAATCTTATGGCCGGAGGTTTTCTTCCTACTAAGTAAGGTAACAGAAAAGCTGTATTTTATAGCCGTCCAGCCACATTTTAGAGGGCACCCCCCTGCAAGAACGGAGGGCTCCTGGGGGGGGGGGGGGGGGGCTTCGGGCTGGCCTGACTGTATGGTTGGAGCTGTAGGTATTGAGCAGAAAGCCCGCGACATAAGCTCAGGTTCCGGGAGAGTGTTCCCAGGACTTCTGCGTAGATGTTGTGAAGCCAATCAACGGCCGCATGTGCGAGAATGCCCCGAACGTGGCGCAGGGGATGTGTAATCTACATTAAGCTCAATTGGCAACCAGCTAAATGCGCAGAGAATCAGGTAATGAGAAAGTTCCCCGGTGTTGCTGGGAGGCTTCGTCAACGAGATATCGTGCGGGGTGAGTAAGAAGCGTGCGTAGGTTTATAGTACATCTATAGGCAGACTCAAAAGGCGAATATTCCCGCTGATGTAATTAGAATCCAAGTAGGCAACTATGATAACGGATCCGTGTCTTGGGAGTTAGCAACGTCGACCCACTGCTCAATATTATTGTTGAGGGCCGTCGTGAACACTGGCCAGTTAACTCCATCGTTTGACTGCCCTAGCCCAGGACTGGCGAAATCATAGTCAGACATGAGATCCGAGTAGCCTATCATCTGTTAGATCACGCTCCCCTGAAGAGCTCAACAATGCGTATAATTTACCTGGAAAATAGGAGACGGCCGCGGCCGGATGAGAGGCTGGCAACAAGTCCTCAAAAGCATTAGCTTCGGATCTGACCCCAGAGCCGGCTAAAACATAACGAAGGGCCGCAACAGCTTTCCGAGCCTCTCTTGAAGTAGCGCATTGACGGCGCCAGATAGCCTGTGAAGTTTCCAATACTTGTCTGATCTTTTTCATGTACGCTAACTTAAGCTCAGCGTCGCACGGGTTGTCAGGTTGTTCTTTCTGTTCGTCAGTATGATTTTGAAGACAAACGCATAAGATGCTTGTGGCGAGAAGAAAGTCGTTGATGAACGCAGAAGACACTTTCCAGCGGCTTTGGTACAATAAACCATCTGCCTGAGTTTCCTCGTCCACAAGACGCTGCAAGTCTAGAATCTTCATTGCTGCATTGAGGCATACGGACCGTGAGATGCCATATTGCTGGTGGAGACGAGTTCGTTCTAAGAATTTTTTGTGAAGGACGATCCTCAGCTGCTGGACGATCACTTCCAACCAGATTCTCTGGATGATAATGTGCGATGGAACATCGAGAGATGAGGCGAGGCCATCCCACTTTAAGTTAGACGGGATCGCATCTGAAGCCTCGGTAATCTGCTTATCAAGCTCTAGAATCTTAGCGTATGAGTGCAGCCGAGACTCAGTGGCCACATCGGCAACCTTGACTCCCACCGAGAGCAGCCGAAGCTTGGCTAGCACGTAGAGTGTGGGTGTCACCTCTGTCTCCGGACGTGAAGTAGGCAGCTCAGGTGTGTGCTCGTCGAAGTCCGAATCGTATAGGTTCCGCGGCTCAGCGGTATTGGTCTGACTTTCTTTGATCAGCCTAGGCAACCCCAACTGTGTCGAGGTGCTGAAGTCTATTTGAACTATCATTGCCCACACACGTCTTCGCATCTCACCGACAAACGGGGAGATACCAGGAAAATGCTTCGCATCGCGATGATAGCCCATATGTATAGCGATCTGTACTATGTTACCCACCAGGGCCCAGATACCAATCTCCATGTCTTTAAGGTGAAAACATTCGACTAGGAAATAGAGAATCAAAGTTTCCAAGACGTATGCTCCACCCTTTGGGTATTGACCTAGAATGAGGCACCGTATCATATTTTCTCTATACTTGTCTATTGTTACTTGGCACCCGGCGGCCTGGGATGGTATTCCCAATTGTCCGAGCGCAAGAGAGGTCTCGGCAAAACACAGAAAGGATTTCTGGTGTTGTGTTGATAGACACATAATACCAAACAGAAGACCGATCCACATGATTGGTGCGGCATGCGGTGCTTTCCAGAATTCTTCATACTATCATCCAGTGTCAGCCTTAGTTCAGGGGTAGGAACAATTTCAACATGAGAGCAAGCCCTGTTAGGTGGTGGGTAGGCGTACTTCTCGGAGGAAGAGGCTGCTGTGCACGATACCTAACCTCAAGTCAGTCGAAATCACGGCGTTCCTCGGGGAAAATGCCAAATTTAGGTAGTATACCAGGTGCTATATCGATGACGTTGAAATAACGAGATACTAATCTGTCCACAACGGGTCGAGCTGGTAACGATTTGACAATCGAGGCATGGGTTTCGTATGTCGGGTGGCGATAGAGTAGCTGAGGTTTAGGGGAGCTTGCTGGTGGCTGGGGTGGATCAGAGTCTCGAGGATAAGTTTCTTCCTCCTGTGCAAAGTGATTGCGTAAATCGGCAATGCTATCGAGGACGGCAGCCCAGTGTGAGCTGCTAACGTAGCTAACGACTGTTTGCTGAATTCTCATGCTGCCATGATCAGACAGTGTTGGCGAGACGAGACGCTGAGTTTTGGATGTATCCAAAACGACTCGTTCCGGATGTGTCTCTGGTGGCGATGGATCCGAGCGAGAGGATTGGTCAAGGGAACTCGGCGCAGTTTGGTGCATGAGGCTCAACACTAAGTTCTCTAGCTGATCAATGCGGTCCTGCATATTGGTAGCCGTTCCACGAACTTGGCTTGAGGACGTTGCTTGCGCTGCGGTAGTGGTCATAGCGTAAACGCAAGAAGAACCAAGCCCTCTGGTCGAGCAGTTGGTGCATGGATGCAGGCGGTCACATCGTACCCTAGGGAATCAAATCAGAACCTGGTAGGTCGATATTGGACGATAACTTCAGCGGGGAACAGAGCCGGCGAGACCAGGTAGGCACTCACTTCCGTCGCCGACATGCATTGCAGCTAAGCTGGGGCTTGTCTCGACGCCTAGGAGAAGGAGGACGAGCCCTATGATCCGGGTTGTGAGTGAGCGCCGTAAGCTCTTGGGTTGGCGCGCTTGCGCTACTACGGCCTGACATGGATGATATAGCGAAGGCAATGGTGTTACTTCTAGTCGGATGGTTGACCTAGTTCTCGGGTGTTTCGAAGTGTTTTGTGCTGCGTATAGTACTCCGTTGTCAAAGTCTGTGGAAGCCGTGCGTAGTGTGAGATAGTTATGGGTTCGGGATACGACCGTCTAAGACCGAATCCTCCGTCGGAGCTTCAGGGCCCAACATGCATACAGACCATCCTAAAAAAATTTACCAGAAGAAATGCGATTCTCTCCGGGATGGGCGCTCGCACGGAACTTTGGTGGGTTACAAATAAAGCTGCACTCCTGTATCGCTTACGACGTCTGTCGCATTGGCACGCTTAAGGTTGGCCCTCCAAGACAAGGCCACGGTTCATCAATGGTGCGTACTACGCAGTTGTCAACATTGAGTCCTACAAGTCCTGAGTCGTCGCTAGGCTCTATCGCGATGACTAACTCTTCAAGGGACAGATCGACAAGAGAGCTCTCCGCGACAGAAACGGTGGTTACGTGATCGAGTCCATCCCAGTACCAGCAAGAACGATGACGGTTTGAGTCAGAGGGATCCGGATTGGATCGAGACTGTTTTCGGAGGGTCGGCGAGATGTCCGAAGGAGCAGGGGTAAGAGGCAGCTTCAGACTAGTGAGTTAGCGGCTCTTCGCTCATGCGGTAATGAGTGATATCACCGTACGGGTCTTCGTATGCACTGTTTCGTTACATCTGCCCACGGATCCCTAGGTTAGTTAATTAAGTAAAGCTTATGTCAGCTCTATCTGCGCTCCCGGGTAAGAACCCTACCCCTATTCTTGTGTTGAGCAATAAGAAGCACAGAAGGAATCCGCGTAGTCTCGATCTTAATTTCCTTTCCTAACTACAACGTATCCCACAAACCAATTCTTTGGCTTTACTCACCTGTCATATACGACATGAGTATCTTCGTGTGCCATCCAGGGCTGTAAAGGTATATTTAAGGAGTTGTATCGGTCTCATAACTTGTGATGTTAGGGTGTCATCGCAATGGTAAAGAAGGCTACGGCCAAAATTTTGCGTTCCTCAGAGAGCAGTGAAAAGATTCTTAAAGCACGACCAACTTATTCGGCTGGCAACTCCGTCTCTTCAGCGGGATACCTAAGATCAAGGGCTAGGAGGGAGCATACTGCTTAAGTAACTCCGTCAGGATACAAAATTAAGACCGACAGCGACTCAACTTAACCCACAGGTGTTCACAATCAAAACAAGCATCTAAGCCTCACTATCTTGACTGTTACCGTCTTCTAACGTACCGCCCTAGGGGCCACTTTACGGTATAATATTTAAACCGTAGTACATGAACTTTTTGCCGATATTTGCAGTTGATATCAGCGTTGTGAAGCTCAGAGAACTATTCCGGCAACATCTTCTAGGGCGAAGTGAGATGTAGGAATAATTAGTGGCGTTTTCCGAGTTGCTATCCTAGCGTTGAGTGACCAAGCTTAGATACATATCAATGAAAGGAGCCAATAGGTTTAACCCTGAAGGATTTTTGAAATAGAAGTGTGTAGGTGAAAGAAAACAGGAACGGCGGTGTGATCAGAGATTCATTGTAACTGAGTACACACTTGCCTTAAGTTGGATGCTCATTTTTCATTTCCTCGACTTCCCCTTTTTGCGACGGCGTTTACGATTTTTTCGCTGTTCATCGATGGGGTCGTTAACCACGTACTCTCCCCTAGAGTTCCCAGATTCCCAGTCCGCTGGGACACTATCATGAGGAAGTATCCAACCTGGTTGGGGGACTTCAGTATACCTTCGTACAACATGATACGCGTAATCCGGTACTAGCCCATGTTTTTGAAGATGAGTGTTTAAGAAATGATCCGGCCGTATGTCATGAGCGCCCAGCCCTTCTAAAAAATGTTCACGGATATGCCACATTCGGTTTTCGAAGTTTACACGGCGATCGCCAACATTCTTATAATCGAAAGTGTGATTGTCGCAAAACCAGCAAAGAACTGTTTTGGGCAGTTTTTCTTGGAGATGCACCGAGATGATGTGCTCAACCCAGTCATCGACATCGTCTATATCAAACGTCTGTGCACACCCGCCATATCCAACAAATTCGCACGGTAATAGACCTTTGCTCGGAGCGCCTGTCGATATTGATGTCGATGTCGATGCCGATGAAGACGCGCTAGAAGAACGGGTAGATCTTGAGCTTCCGAAGTCGTCCTCTGGGCGTCTGAGTGTGTACAAGTCTTGGCTGCGGAAGGAATGGGGACGAATTGATGATGATAGAGTGCGAGGTCGATTAGGAGTTTTCATCTTCTCACTATCTTCTTTTGTAACGACGCTAACGGGCTTGCCAGTTCGTGTTTCAATGTCGCGGAAAATATCAGCAGCTGGAACGATGTACGCAACCTTTGTCCCGGCTATTCCCATGATGATGTGGCCATATAGGGCACCACTTGAGCTGTCAAGTACTGGTGATCCGCAATCGCCTTCATATACTTCACTTTTAAGCACGACCTGAAATAATCGTTTGAATTGAAGAGGGCGATGGTTCTGCAACAATTGAAGCGTCTCGTTGATAGGCGTGGTTACGAAGGGCGACTTGGGAGTATCCGACACGCTCCTGGTCGCCGAGGTGGGCGGCACGGGCGCGCCGCCAGCTTGCGCATCCAACAATTTAGGGTAGTTATAATCGCTGGATAAAAGCAGCGAACCTAAACCTGTGTTGGGAAACATGCTCTTTCTGAATCTTTTGTAACGGCAATCTAATTTTGAGGCCGAGCAGCGCGAGCACGGATATAAACCGTCACAATCTAATTTTTTACGTCTCTTAAGCGACGAAGCGTTAGCGAAAGAACGAACCGAATTGCTAAATAAAATAGAAAAAGAAATAAATACATATTCAATCACGAAATTCTCGAACTTACGCAAGCAAGACATGCTGCCGGCACGGTTTCGGTAGGTCCTCGTAAGTCAGCGTTCTTGGGTGGTGGTAAGATAGTTGGCGCCGCCTGAGGAATGCTGGGCTCGTGTATCTCGGAAGATGAATGCGACAACTGGTCCCTAAAGGCTACCTTGCCTGGGATTAGATGTCCTTCGATCACTTTGGAATATGTGACAACCACGATATCGCGTTCTTCACGGCCGATCTCAACACAATCTTTAACGAATTTAAAGGGCCAGAAAGTGCGGTTGATCGCCCAGTTCATGTTCTCAACGGAGTCGCTGGAAATTGTAATGATGGCGTAATCTATCGAAGTCTTGAATGATTTTCCATGGGGAAGATAGCCGATTGGCAACCCAGGGCCTATGGTAGAGGGGTTTTGGAGAAATTTATTGTCCGTTGAAACAGTATTTTGGATATTTCCAGGTGTCAAGATCTTGTCTCGTTCGTGCTGCCTGTTAAATATCGGCTGCGAGTCTCGATGTACGTCAGTACTGCAGCTACGAATAGTCTCGTCATTCGTAGAACTACTTGACGAGGATAGAGTGTCTTCTGGCGTTGCGCTGCCGCGCCTCCTAGCCTCTAATTCATAGTCGGAGTTATGTTCGTCGTCGTCGCTTTGCCCATCAAAATGGCATTCGTCTAAATCAATCTGTGATTGCTCCTCATCCCAGCTGTCGCTCTCTGCCCCGAACAAATGGCCGGCGGTTAGCTGGTAATAATTTTCGCCAACCTGAATAACAACCCCAGCGGTTGCGTAATGGTGAGAGGCATGACCGCTGGTCGAAGTAGATATACGTCTTCCTAGCGATGGTTCGATTGACGATGCAAAGACGACCTGGTCAGAACTGGAATTATTTGATCCAGTAGACTTTGGTAGTGTATCGATGACGAACGGCGAGGAATTCTCTTTTTCCTGAATATCTTCGAGTGCATGTTGTACTGCACCGTACGGACGATGAACCGAGGGGTTTGTTGTCTGTATGTTGGACGGGCTAGGCATGTTACTAGAACCCGACATACTTCTGCTACTAACTGCGGCTCCGGTGCTGCTTGTTGAACTTTGGGGAGACAAGCGACGAACTGGGGTTGGATGCTCCAACGGTAGGGCAGCACCCCCTAGGCCAAACCCTTTATACCCGCACAATAAACCACACTCTCGTATAGAGGATTCGGCGGCGCCTCGAGCTTTGCTATTTGTGCAGCAGACCATGACGATAGGATTTGCGCTTTCAACTTTTCGTCCGATCATATATAATCTAATAAAGAGGTCGGCATGGCCTAGATCCACTACTTTGAGAACGTTTTCAATTTCAGGTTGAATGGCTTTCTCAAAAATTTCAAGCGCTGGTCCTCGCGGCCACCATACCATACGGTTGCCAACTCTAGAGGATGGGATTTGCCGCCCAATGGATTCTTGGGGGTCAGGCCATAGAGGTAGAGACCTCAGTATAGGCATGCTGCATGTTCGTCGTAATCGTTCCTGTAGAGCCCGTATCGTGATAACGTCCGCGTGCAAGAACGAACACAGCTACAAATGAATCGGATTCAACGGTAAAAGGTTATAAAATCAATAAGTATCAAATATTTTACGGGGACGAAAGGGAATGCCTACCCCGCGCTTACGCACAGCTTTTTCATCATGCAATTGCATCCAAATACTTCCAATAAGCGAACGGGGCGGTTCTGCATTGTACAGCCACGGGGCTTAGAATTGCGCTGGACACCAACAGCCATCACCCAGAACTGCCCTGAGAGTTGAAAGTGTTTTTTCAATGCTGATTATCCCTCTAAATCCATCGTATTCCGGAAAAAAACATGCTGTCGCTCGTAAAGAATCAGAGTATTACTAGCGGCCCAGTGGACTTTCCTCCAGTCGATCAAATCGTAAATACCTTGTGGGGTAGAGCAAGTCCACAAAAGAGACTCTTCAATGGCCAACAGAATCAAGGTCTTGATATGTCGGCCTACGCAGAATACTTTCGGCGACAGTGGTATGCGATCGCGGCTGATGCAGATGGACATCACATGGCGGCACAGGAAGTCGAGGACATCTTTGAAGTAGTTCGATTTCTTATCCAGGGGTATCAGCGAGATGCAATCGTATCACGACTGAAGCAGACCAACCCAACCGCCACTGAGAATGCCTGCGAAAACTCAGTCGATCTCGCGATTAGACTCTTGTTAATGCTCAAGGCCGGTGTTGTTAGGCACCAAGCGAACCCGCGTCACCACCTAAAGTGGGAGAAGGGCAGTCTTAAAGACTTTGTACGGGATCGATTCAACGTGTCCCCGGCCCTTGATTGTCACCATGTCAGGTTGCCGAAGTCTTTTGATGCCTGGAGTATCAGCGTTATCGGCGGACTGAAACTTGAATTCACAGACAACCTAGCAGATCATCTCCTGCTGATTGACGATGATACAACTGTCCTAATATTTCATCATGCTTCATTTCTTGAATGCCAAGTCAAGTTAGTGGTAACTCTGTCAACCATGTATGCGATCGCTCTGACGATGACAGCACTCTTTACCCAGATGGTCTAATCGATGAAACGCTTCGGACCTTAGCTCTTCTTTTTCCACAGTCCGAGTTCAGCTCTTCATTTCGAAATCGCAGTAATAAAAGAGTATGGTTCCAGAAGCTGTGCTCGGCATCTGGGCCATGCCTCATTGATCTTCAGGTGGCACTCTGCGGCAACCTTCGAGCAGAAGAGCGCCAGATAGAACGGTTCGCGTTTTGGAGAGACCGGTTGATCATCCTCAAGCAGATTTATGACGATGCGACGCCGAAGACGATAAAGCAGTGGTGGCATGACAGGCGTAACGGTGAGAGGTGGTTCACATTCTGGGTAGCCGTGCTCGTTCTGATGATTACGATCACGTTGGGTCTCATCCAATGTATCGAGAGTGCTTTGCAGGTGTACAAGGCATTTTATCCAACTGTTATTTGAATGTAATAGTCAGCAACACTGGGCCTGTTTTCGTTCATCATCATTCTCAAGAACCCAGCGTCATGATACGAGATGCAAGAAAGTGGTCATCATGATAGATGCACGCGCCCCACTCGCTGCTTGTTTGCTGGGATGAATTATTTTTCGTCTGTAGTCTCGGTACGCCGGATCGTGCATTGAGGCCCCGGCCACAACGCCTAAGGCCCATATATACCCGCCCGCGCCGATAAAAAGAATGCATGGGCATTGCAAAACGAGAGCCACGTTGCGAATTTGGATCACATAAACGCTGCCTTGGGGGTGTTAGATAGATACCTGTTGCACTCAGGTAAATAGCAGGAGTTGGGTATTTTCATCCATAACATCTGAGTAACTGGCGACGTCAAGAATGCTGTGATTCTGATTATGACCTTTTCCACTTCGCATGATCTGCGGATTGAATAGTGGATCTCGAGCCATTTTATCGTGATCAATAGATCTATCCTGCTGTATCACACGATACCTTCCACCTTGGCTCGACTGTCGGAGTGAGCGTTGCAGGCATTATATCCCAGAGAAAAGTCCCAGAACCGGAGGCTTATCATGTTGTAGTCGACTTGGCGAGAGATCCGCCGAGATGGAGACCGGACGACCCGAATGGAATCATCAACACTAAATGTTGGCTCTGTCGCTAGTGATTCCTTACTGTAGAATGGTGCAGCCGAGACCCACCCAATTGTCGACTTTCCACTATTGCACGCACAATCCATGCACAAAGCTGTATGCTATTATCGTGCTTCAGGATTCTGCAGTCCAATCCCCAAAGGGCGGCGGAAGGAGCCGATAAAAGAGCTTCTAGGAATACGAGAAATGCGTGGGGTGCGGAGAGCAAATGCGGAGTGCTAGAGACTTTCCTTATATGGCATGTGGTCGTGTAGTCAGGCCAATGAGCGGCTTTTCAGCGACGAAGGGCAGTAGCCTGGAAGTAGTGGCAACAGGAGGGGCACAGAACACGAGACATCCCACCTTTGGACAGTGCAGTACGAAGAATGAAGGATGTGGCGGCATGCTGGACATACCGTTCTTTTTGATCGACAGATGAGGATGGACTTCGGAGGAAATATACACTATATAAATGAAAAGTATTGAAAGAGGGGAGACAAGGAGACTTCGAGCTTCAACACAGTAAGTACAGAAGATATCAAAATTGAAGTCTGGGGCAATGGTAATTTTGAGAAAATGCCCATTCCAGATTCAGATGGCAGGGGTCCTAGGTCTAAGAGCTAGCATATCTGGGTTAGTGTACTTAAACGAGATAGCGGACCCTGGCATAGTACGGACAGATCTAGGCGAATAACCGAACTGTACATACTTACTTTGTCCAACTCCAGTAGACCCAGAGCAGAACTCAGAGCACAAACCCATAGGAGCACACTATATCTAAGTACCAGATGGAAGTCGGAAAGATAACAAGCCTCTAGGTAGGATCAAGAGGGGCCAAAAATGCATTTCAAAGTTTATGTATATTGGTGATTAAGCCGCAGGTTTTCGCTGCTTGGGATTTTTGTTTGCACCAAAGCCACCTGCAATAAAAGCCCCTATTGTAAATCGGGGTTAGCTTCGGAACTTGGCATTGCAGCACTGAGCACTAGCGAAGCCACTCATCATAACGACTGGCCAAGTTTGTCTAGTGGATGCTTCTCATTGTCCGCTTAGGCTGTACAGTGTCTGAAACGGTTATGTTGGCGTGGGAGCCAGCCCCGGCTACGAAGGGACCACCCATGCCTGAGCTGTTCCTCTCCATGGCGAATTGATATGAGTATAATCCCGGAGCCCCTTGATCGTTGACATTTCTTTGACTACCCCAACCTTCTTCCTTCGTTATTCTTCCTGCCGATCCTGACCCGGTGCCCTCGTTATAAACTTCCGGTCGTTGGCATCTCAGCTTTTCTTCTGAGACTTTATTCATTAATATTACTTGTTTTAATACATCTTAATAATATTCTGTTGGGCCATCCGCGATCGTTTGTGCTCATCTACACACAACGTTCTGCCAATCTTCCTTAACACTACCAACAATATGCCGTCTCTGAATACCGTCCTGGCTACGGCCACCCTGCTGCTTTCCTCGGTCAAGGCTCAGGAGCAGTACCACATCGAACCTTCGACCGTCCCTCTGAGCACCAGGGGTATGATGATCTTGCTTGCATACGGACGGTGAACTTGACTAATTTGGCTGTCTAGATAACTGGTGTGATCAAGAGAAGAGCACATGCCCTCTCATTTGCGAACAGCTTGCACCAGGAGGTTACCAGGTCAATGACTGTGACCCTGTACGTCCACACTTCCCCATCTCTTCGAACATAGCGGGCAAGGTATACTAACTCTGAAAATAGATGGCCTTGTCTTACGGCTGTGTTTGCGAAAATGGCATGTCGCCAAACCTTTCCGAGTACTCACTCACCCTCCCATTCTTCATATGCCAGGAATGGGGCAACCAGTGTGCGAACAACTGCAATGGCGATAACGCCTGTGTCAGCGACTGCCGCCAGAACCACCCATGCGGTGCTTTGAATCCGACACGCACCGACACAACAACGTCGACTCCTAGCTCGTCGGTGGCAGCTGCGACTAGTAGTGCGGGCCAGGTATTTAATGGTCTAGGCGGTGATAGTGGCTCTGACTCGGACGACTCGGGGCCTAAGAATGGAGCCTCACCTCTGCTCCAATTTGGCAGCCTCGTTGGTGGCCTTGCTCTAGCTGCTTCCGTTGCTTTGGGCTCGCTCATTCTATAAACCCTAAACGAGTGGGGCATTCCGTTCGTTGAAAGACAAGCAGAACGATAAAACCTGGCTTGCCTCGCATTACGCTTGCTGTTGGTCATAGCAAGCTTGACGGCGTCTCAAACAAGATTGATTTTGGATTCAAGCGACTGGCGTTGGGAACCATTGCGAATATTTATTAGCAACATAAATATGGCGTTCTACAGATTTTATTGACATGATGCTAATTTCCACCCCACTACGGGCTGAACTACGACACCTTAGCGTGGCCGACAGAAGATGACCTACATCGCACATATAATAATTACAACGTAATGCCCTTGCTCACGAAGGGAACCCCATTCTTTAGTGCCTATTTCGCCTCATCCGTGATGTATGTGTGTCACTTGCAAACGAATGAATGCATTGCTGTCTTGGCATTATTCGCCGTTGTAGAGACCGGATGCCATCTTTAGCCGGGCACTGACCCGTCACATGTCAGTAGAATTATTTATTGGTTTGGTGGGTCCGCTATTCGCTGCACGCCGATTCGAGCTGATGAGGTCGACAAAGTACCGGATGCAATTTCATGTAAATTTCCAAGGAACTACCGCGAATGAGTGTTTGTATAAATCCCAGTTTTCACTTTGTTGAAGATTCTAAGAAACTTGACGATTTGAGACTGGGGTGAGCGGTGAAGATGCTAGGATCAAAGTCCACCGAGATACCGGTGGCTACATCCAATGTACGGTGAACTCCAGGCTAAAACCTTGTACACGGAGGTATGCTACCTACACGGCCAGAATCCCGCGGCTCAAATGTTATTGTCCACCTTCTTGCATGTGGTACCGTCCCCTATCAACAACATTAATTAATCGACCAGCTTTCCGCCACCACCACCACCTCTACCAAACATCGAACACCATTACTATAACTTCTTTTTCGTGAGACCGTATGCTTGCGTGCACGCCTATACTTGGCAAGCAACGCTGGATTAAGTATACTTAGGTCCTCTTAGTAAAACCTTATCTCATTTAATGGTCTAAAGCTACCCCACGATGTATTTCCCCTGAATTAAAAAAAAAAAAAGCTTAACACGTTCGACCCCGCGATCCGATCTGGCAACCTTCCAATCATACCGTGCTGTGCTATTCATCCGGCAACGACACGTAACACGTCTCGCGTTCGCCCTTTTCATAGTCCCCGCCGAGTTGTATTCAACATAGTGTCAAGCCGACATTGGGCCAATTAGTTGCGACGGCACATCGAGTAGATCCTGTCTACAAAGCCGACAACATGGCTCCGAGTAGCAGTAAGAAGCCCGCCTCCCCCATCTGAGTGCAAAGATCAGAGCATGCACAGCCGAGAAACGGCATGACTAACCTCCTATTTCCTTCTATAGAGACGGCCGTAGCCGAATGTGTGTCCGATGACGCGCTCATCCACCTCCGATCGTACAAGTACTCTGCTGTCGATAAATCCCCTGTATCCAACTATATCCTCCGACCCTACGTACGTACCCATCGCTCGTCCGCGCGCAGTTCCTGATGATGAACGAAGTGCTGAACAACTGTGGTAGTGGAATGCCTTTGTCGAGCTCCTGCCGCTATGGCTAGCACCGAACATGGTGACCCTCTTAGGGTTCTTCTTCATCTTAGCCAATGTCGCGCTCCTCGTGATAGTAATGCCAGATCTCGTTGGCCCGGTACGGTGACTTCTACAACACACTCTTACCCAACCGCATGGCTAACAGCTAGGCTTTGAATATTAGGGCCCATCTTGGCTATATCTAAGCTTTGCTTTCGGTCTTTTCATGTACCAGACTATGGATAATGTCGACGGCAAGCAAGCGAGACGGACGGGAACCTCGAGTGGACTCGGCGAACTATTCGACCACGGAATCGATTCGCTGAACTGCACTTTGGCAAGCTTGCTCGAGACCGCCGCGATGGCGTTGGGAACTTCGAAATCAGGCGTCTTCACAGCACTGTGTCCCTGCCTCGCCATGTTCTTCTCGACCTGGGAGACCTACCACACACATACGTTATATCTTGGCTATTTCAACGGCCCAACAGAGGGCATATTGATCGCATGCAGCGTCATGGCCATCTCTGGAATTTACGGGCCAGGGATTTGGACCGAGCGGATCGTTGATCTTGTCGGTGAGAAGAACCTGTTCGGCTACAACCACCTCGTTGGTGACCACTCAATCCGAGATATCTGGATCCTGGTTATTGTCGGCTCCCTGGTCTTCGGGCACATGCCGTTCTGTGTGCTCAACGTAGTCAAGGCGCGGCGCCGCAACAAACTGCCTGTGCTCCCCGTCTTCCTCGAATGGATCCCCATGGCCGTCTACACGCTATCCATCGGCGCGTGGCTGTATTCGCCGCACTCGACCCTCATGCGTGAGAACCACCTTGTCCTCTTCTGCCTGACTATGTCCTTCGTCTTCGGGCGCATGACGACCAAGATGATCCTCGCCCACCTGACGCGCCAGCCCTTCCCCTACTGGACCGTCATGCTAATCCCGCTCGTTGGTGGTGCCGTCCTCGGTAACCTCCCGCGCTTCGGGTTCTCCGCCATCTCGCCCCACCACGAACTTCTCTACCTCTGGGCCTACTTCTTTTTCGCCCTCGTCGTTTACTTCCGTTGGGCCTACCTCGTCACCACCAGCATATGCGCCTTCCTCAATATCAACTGTCTCACGATACCCCGCGCCAAGCAGATCGAGAACGAGCGGAAAGCCCTGGAAGCGAAGAATGCGGTGACAATGAACGGGAAGAAGTCGCAGTAGACACCGGTTCGATGATGCTAGTTCCCGAAATTCTTCCGCGTCTCTTTAATCGCCTTTCTCTTCACATGACGTACGGCGTGAGATATCTCGCCTTACTCGGGAGATTGACTTCACTCTCACCACCTCTTCTTGCATGTACAATTTATAATCTTTTTAATAAACCGACCCGATCGAAGTTATACAAGCGAAGCGTAGATGCCGAATAGACAGACAGACACACGTGGGCGAACCATACTAGAACGGGGGTCATGGACGACGAATAGAGATATTCGTGGAATGGGAAACAAAGAATGAAAGAAAGGAGGACGATGGTACGAATATGGTGGATCGGCTTGGTTATGTATTACTTGTACAAGTAAAGCGAGTGAGGTATATAATATGTAAATGCCTACTTATCAAGATAGATAAATAGCGAACTCGGAACCAGCGTTGAGATTCATGCTGGTATCCATCTGTCTTTTATTCGTCGATCAATTGTTTAACTTTGTCGTGGGATCGTGAAGTCACAGTTCTTGTCTTTTGTGGGTGTAGGTCGGTATAAGTTAGATAGATAAGTATGAGAATTTATGGGTGAGAGGAATTAGAAGATACAGTCAGCGAATGTGAGTATTTGAGGAGGATGATGACGGTGGTGACACAATGGAACTCTCCGAAATTACTCAGGATTCAAGACCTTTTTGCTTTTGTTCATAATACAGTATTTCTAGTCTATCTGCGCATCGCATCTCATGCATTCTCGCAACTATTTTGTAGTGGACACATAGAAAAGATCGACGCAAATCAACCTCCCTGTCTCACACCATCTACAGATCCTACTCCGATACCCTTTCCTGTTATATCGATCAGGAAATGATTACCGCTCCCCAGCAAGTCGGCGGCCCTGCACCTCACCGAGGGCCTTAGCACCGCTGAGGAACGTGGCGGCGCCGATGACGCCGATGGCGGGGAGGACCTGGAATAGGGACCAGCTGACGTAGTATAGGTAGAAGACGCCCTCGAGAGCGACGAGGGAGCCGAAAAAGACGCCGTGGGCGACGGGGGCGTCGCGGAGGGCGCTCTGTATGTGGGAGACGTTGGCGCCTAGGGCGAGCCACTATGTATCATGTGTCAGTTTAATCAATCAAAAGAAGAAAATCAAGACAGTGGTAGAACATACACCCACGAACAGGGCGGGCACAGTAGCCAGCACGGCCAAAACGAAGAAGGCCGAGATGATCTTGGGCGGGTTCTTGGGGTCGGCGCGGAACGTGTGGTCGATAAGCTCGCGCTTGCCATAGCGCAGCGGCTTCTCGTAGATTAGAGGTGTTGCGTTGGGGTCGGTGTTCACGGAGACGGAGAAGACGGGCTTGTTCAGCCCTTGTGAGGATCCGAAGGAGGCCAGTACCACGGATGCCTTGAGAGGGGCGGTCGAGGTCGCGAGTTGGAGGGGGAGGTCGGCGAATTTCTGAAGGGGGAAATGTTGTTAGCTAGCTAGTTGTTGCATTTCGCTGTACAGATAGGTAGGTAGAGACAGTGTTGGTGCTGATGACGTACGATGTCGACAACGGCCTTGCCGTTCTCCTTAACCGTCATGGGAAACGGCGCCTCGAGGCCAGAGAGCTCATCCTGCAGGACGACGAAAGCCTGGTGCGGTCGCTTGCCCTTTCCGCCTTCCTTGGCTGCTAACAAGACCTTAATGCTCTCCGTGTTACTGATGGTGACCGGTTGAGATAACGGCTTCGTTTCGGAGAACCTATTTTGAATGCGTTAGCCGCCATTGAACATTTTTACTTGCGTTACTTCATTTTCCAGCTGCATTGATCGAACCTCAGAAGGTTTCCGGTCGTTGCAAACCCGTGCAGCGGGGTGCATCTTCGGGAACGAGAGCCACGTACTTCTCTTTGGTACCAGCCGCCTTCTTGGCATTTACCTGAACTGTCGCATCGTCGAATCCCCAGGACGAGGCGGCCTGAGCTGCACCAGCAGCCAGGAGCACTAGGGGAGTTACGAAGGAGTGGAGGAATCGCATGGCGGTCGTGTGGTTCTGTGATGAAGCTCAGTGCATCGAGGGCTGTCAACTGCACAACGAGACGAGGCTACGATATGCTTTAAGAGTTGGTGGCTGTTTCCTCAATTGAACACCTGTTTCCACCACTGGAGCTGGCCGCAGTGTGGAGAGCAAGGTACCCACATGAGGTACCCGTGGTTGGCTTGGCGGTTGCTGCTTACAGTATGAATTGTCTTATATACTGTATGCCATCCTCAGTTCAAGCTCATAAGCCATCATACAAGTATCTTTTGGTAGTCAAATTCAGTGTTCCGTTTCTCTGCTACGATTTAGTTGTTCTCAAAGCAAATGATAGAGAGGTCATATAGAGGTGTATTTCTTGTCGGCCCTTGAGTTGCAAAGTCTACAAAGTGAAAATATAGCCGTAACTCATCGTAATACACATGCCGTAGTGAGTTTATTCTAGTATCAGGGACTTAGTAAGCCAAACCAATATCTTATAGCAACAAAATCCAGAAAAAGTTAAAAACTGGCAATGCAGATGACACGTAGAGTATACATTTGACATATTATGCGACGGGTTCAAAGAACTAAGAAGCTTACATGCCTCGATGAAGTATCTTACCCAGTGTAACATATAATTGAGGTTGAAAAAGTACCGAGGTACAAGAGAGCTGCGGCTTGCGATGTGTTGAAGCGGAATAAGAAGTCAAAGTCTTCTGACCAGTAGGAGCAGAGATAATTGCAGAAGGATATAAATCTCGATAGGTGCGCACCACTTCAATAAAGACGTTCCCGAACTTGATCTATATGGTCGAGCGGTAAAGTAGTCGGCAGGACAAACACTTGTGTCAGAGGCAGGGCCATAGGCATTCAAGGGTTTTCCGGTCCAGGAAAGTACGGTATATCCTGAAGCCTGGATTCTTTTTTTGGCAACCTTTTAGGGGGCCAGTTCGATTCTTGACAGAGTTATTATTTTCAGTGACTTTCTCTAAAGAAACAGAGGATTTTGATCATTTCTTTCTTTACCATCTGCCCTCTATTGCTGCTATTCCGGTATACGCTACTGGCTTCGCTCTCTCGCCCCTTTGAGGAATGTCGTATGCTTACCTTTAGGTGCTTGTCATTCTTCGACTACACATATATAGCCCAAAGAGATCAGAATAGGGTACTGCGTATTGTCACGCCGATAAAGCGAATATTCCGCAGGGCGGCTTCTTCGATTGAGAGAGTAGCTTAGTTACATGTCATAACTCGGACCTACTCCTGAGTTCCTGTCTCTTCTCCTTATCATCATGGACTGTGTGATCCATGAACTCATCCAGTTCTAGCCATTCCGCGGCAAATGCGGTGAAAATCTTAGCCCAATCACCAATGCTCTCAGGGTCAAGGTGGTCCGCATCATCGTCCATCGTATGCCATGTGGGAGGGAAAGGCGTTGGGATGACATGCAATATCGGCACACCACGCGTCATGAATGGGACGTGATCATCGGCGATAAAGCCATTATATCTAAACCGATCGGCTGTCTTATTGCCCTCAGGTAAAAACGGATTCTTCGGCTGCGTGGCCAATAGTCCTAGCTTCCGCATCCGTGTCTCGATCTTCGCCATGCCTTGGTATGCCCAGTGCGTCGTAGGGAAGTACGACGGCACGTGCGGATCAACCGCTCCCAGCAGATCTAGCAGGACGAAGAGATTGATAGCGTCAAGCGGTGTCTGGTACGTCGATTGCATAGGGAACATTTCTGTGTCCCACTTCTCGGCGAGAGACCTATAGTGCAGGTAAGCCCTCGTCCTCGCAGCCACCGAACATACCTGCTTTCTTGTTGTATTTGCACACGTACCTAGCACCATATAAAGAGTCCGTGTCCGACCACGTCACCCAGGCCTCTTCGCCGTCGAGGAAGATTATCTGAACGCCCTTCTCATCATCCTCGAGCCCGAGCCCCGCATCGCCAGACTCCTCCATAGCCTCCCACTTTTTCGTCAATGCAGCATCGATACCCCGCGCGACTTGCATCAGTATGGCGCATGGCGCCGCGCTGTCGGTCGCGCCGATGAACCCCTCCGGCTTATACAAGGAATCGTAATGCGCGACGAGGGCTAGCCGTCCAACATCCCCATTTCCTTTCGCCCACGGCGGATCGCGCGTGAAGACGAGATTCGTGAAGGGGATATCTGTTGATCCGGTTGCGGGAGTGCGAGACGTAGAGTTGTGCCACTCGAGATGCCATTGCGGGAGCTGTTGGGTAAAGAAGTCGACAAGGTGGCGCTGCACGACAACAGATCCGGGCGTCCCCGGGACTCGAGGAATCAGGATCGGGGAGAGCAGGGAGCCGGTGTGTGGGTGCAGGGCTTTGGTGTCGATGGGAACGTTCTGGAGGGCGGCATCCGAGAGTTCGGCATAGGCTAGCGAGGGCGCGACTAGCAGGGCATGGATCAGAGCCAGGAGGCTAAGAAGTGTCTGCCATGATGGCAGAGTCAATGTCCCGGGACCCATTGCGATGCGCCTTGTAACTGGGCATCATGCCAGAAAATGCTCAAGCTCCAGGCTCATGCGTTAGGATATCGAAGTTGGGTTTTGGCTGTACAGTAGACAAACGTCCGGGAAATAGGACATCTTGCGAGTCATGATTGGTCAATCAAGGAGTGGAGCCGCTAAGAGATGGCGCAACCGACGATTGATCCTCTATACATAGAGTAAAAAATGTAGTAAGGGTCATAATTACTATAATTCTCTGCGTAACTTAAGTCTGGTGTTAAGAGTCTCTATTTAGAGCCCCAAAAACTAGCCTGAAATCTTCGTTTTCTACGAATTGATTGAAATGTACTTTAGGTTTCCCAGGTGGCTATGCCACTGCCGTATGACAATGTCAGCACCGGAGCTCTCTGCTTTCCTTATTATAACCACCCTAGTCTCAACTATATCCCTCCCAGTGGAGATGTGTGAACGGCCCAATTGCCCTCCGGTAGAGACTTTTGATTTGGTAGTCATTTGTGATTCTCCAAGTATCGAAGTTTTAACGTTCTATTCAAATATTTTTTTTTTATATTCCACGAATCTTTGGCATTTTCAAGAAGGCGTAAATATGTAGCGCACTTTTTGCAACAAGTACCTAGATCGCGTGTATCGAAGGCGAAAGACCGTAATTGCTGAATAAGGTAACCCCACCGGCTGCGGGCAGTGCCCTCGCGGGCCACTTTCTACCAAAACCACTACCTTGCAATTAAAGCTATATTTTTAAGCAAAATAGATCGCAATAGCTAGTTTTTAATATTTTGTATTATAATACAGTTTTTAGCTTCCGTTTTATTTTTTTAATAGATATTTGCTACTTTATTTAAAGTTCTTAATATTTAACAATTTTTAGCTTTATTTTTATAAACAACTTTATATTTTAATTTGCGTTTTATTTTATATATAGCAGCTATTTATATAAATTTTTGCTTTAGTAATATTTTAACGTTTTTATGTTTTTTTTAAACCTATTTAGCTAATTTAGCTTTAAAATAGCTAATTTTAGCTTATAAATTTATAATTAAATAAGTTTAACTATTAAAAGCTTTATTAACTTTTTTAAAATATAGCTTTTAAGTTAAATAATTAAAAAAACTATAATTTATAATTAGTTTATAAAAAATATGTTAAATTTTTTAGCTGTTTAAAAATATTTAAATATATGTTTTAACTATTTTTATAATAAAATTTAGTATTAGCTTTTGTTTTATAATAATAAATATTAAAAGTTATATTTTAGTTATATTTATATTTTTTAATAATATATATTTTAATAATAATGTTTTTATATAATTACGTAGCTTTATTTCTGCTATTTTTTAAATATTTTTAATTATTTTAAGCATTAAAATAGCTTTATAAACTTTATAATATATTT
>JADKYC010000232.1:0-29032 GCA_019843955.1 Xylaria sp. 218_066
CCCCCCCCCCCCCCCCCCCGCCCCCCCCCCCCCCCCCCCCCGCCCCCCCCCCCCCCCCCCCCCCGCCAAAAAAAAAACCCCTCTACTATTCTCCCGTTAGTGTAGATGTCATATATAGCAATACACTACGTACGACAACAGATCAACCAACCAGACAGATACATAGATAAAATGTCATACGACACGAAAGCAAGCCCTGGAGCCGGATACAGGGCAGCTTGTCACCGAGCTTTACGGCATGGAGCGAGCTCTTATAGCTGTCAAGCAGCTCGAGCCAGATCTAAACCGACAGCAGCAGTTGGAATATCTCGCCCTAAGCTATTGATTATGTGACGTTATGCCAGCCAACCATATAAGAAGTACCACCGATGTTTCCGAAAGGGACGCCGCAGAACGAGTGTGGAGGCGGGAATAATGAAAATTTAACCAAAATTATGCAATAAAGATAATCAAAGGTCGATCAACCTATTCAGATACTCTGATCTACGGCGAAAGTGGTACGTTGCCGTTGACCGACTTTGTTGCACTCCATGTTAATTATTCAGCGCAATGGTATTACCCATGTGATCGATCGGCGCCAATGAAAACTGCAAGCACAAAAGGTCGAATCTTATTACGCAATGTTAGGATACAAACTGGCAGATTGTGGCTCCCGGAATGCCGTGCACCAGATGATGTCTATCTATCATATACTATTAATATAACAAATTCATACCTTGGGTAATTAGGTATTAGAGGCATTGAAAACGCTTGAAAAATTAGTTGGAAGGAATTTTATGCAGAAATAGAAGATCCCATGCAAGGTAGGGGTTCCTGTAGTAATAATCAAGCTTATTCCCAGTCATTATGCCTTCTCAGTTTAAAGGTGAGATGAGTCTTAAGGAGTCGTTTTGCAACTGTTAGAGCAAGGGATATACACCGTTATCAACACCTGTCACGATCACCTGGAATGGAGGGTATGTGTGTATACATAGGCCAGCCAACGACCCCTTCACGCACAACACAGGTCATCTGAATTACTGATTTGGCAATGCGTTATTTAGTGTTAGCTGCTATCAATCTCGGGTCAGTTGCCTTACCTTAGCCAATAACAACACTCTTCCATGTAGGGAAGATAGTATGTAGGGCGAAAAAGGGATAAAATTTTTGCATGTCGGGAAGTGTAACGTCCTGACGGACCAGCGTAAGCTACAGCTAGCCTCTTCCCAGTACCCCCCCATATCTTGTATTATATTACCGGAGTCTTTGCATCTGGGCTCTGACACCCTCACTTCATTCAACACCTGACATTTGCTGCAACATTCTCTTTGATACGAAACTCAAGCCCCCTCGTCAAAGTTACACGTCGCTGTCAGGAATAAGAGCGGCAGGATAATGTGAAGATGGCCCCCATTATATTCACAAAAGATCGCGACGCGATTGCGGACGTGTTGACGCCATCTATATATCAGCCACATAGCGCTCATAGTGGGCCAGCAAAGACCACGTTTTCAAACCAAAGACCAGGTTCGAAGAGCAAAGAAACGTTTGAACAAGTATGTGTTCCTATATGATATTGATAATATATCTCGTTCTTCGGCTTTTCATAGACTTCCAGTTTGGTCGTTGCTTCAGTCCTGGTCGCGTTTTATAGGTCGGCGTTTATCCACAAACATGAGACCGCTTTATATTTCCAAGTTCTCTTTTATGGCTTTGTGGTTGACATTTGATAAATTATAGCTCTATGCAGCTTGCGAGATGCTCAGTGATCTTGCGAAACACAGGCAGTCTGCCGTGTCTATTGTCATACAACCAAAGGCACTCTCAACCGAGCGGCGGGAATACGGTTGGACAGCAACTAGGTTAGAGGCTGATGAATTCCCGCGAACACAAGCGCTAGAAGAATTACAAGTTCAGTGGCTTGGGCAAGAGAGAGACATTTTCGAAACTGAGCGGAAACTGAGAAGGTTAGAGGCTGATATCATCAGGCTTCAAGCGGAAGACGCCATCGAGGGATGCGAAATTGCACAACAGACGAATAATAATAAATGGTGGGGCAAAGCGCTCTCTATCGTTTTCGACGTCACGCCTCAAAGATCGAAGGACGCAATGACCAAGAGAGAGCGTGGTATTAACCGAAAGCATTGCATTAAAATTAAGAGGGAGCAAATATTGATGGGAATTGATAGATTGTCTGCCCTCGAAAGAGCGATCCAAATCACGGAGAGGGCAATACAAGAGCTAGACGAAGAGGTCTAGGTGGGTGAATAGAGAGAGGAAGCCGAGAGAGCGGCGCGTGCGGAGCGGGAATACAAAGAGCGCGAAGAATAATTAGAGAGGCCTGGTGGAAGTCGTCAAAGGCTTATGAATGGCAATATCGAGGTTTGCGTCCTCGGAGAAGGGGTTGTGTGTCGTCTGGCCAGCTGGAACATTAGCCACGATGACTGCACTGGCCATAAGGACAGGAATAAGGACTCGCTACGCTGTTGGCAACCTATCACGTAGATGGTTTAGTAGCAATATAATACTAACCCAGGTAGCCAATATGAACACGACGCATCTCCCCTCTCGCGAGCGAAGACATCATCAATTACTATCAGTGGTGACGAAATTGACTTCATCTTATATATTAACCTATGCGTCTGTTTTTCTTGTCATTGTCGTAGAGCTGACTTTGGTTTCCTGCAATTGTAATGCCTTTGGAGAAGAAGCTTAATACTAACAACATTTCGGTTAACAAATTTTCAAAAAAGCGAAGCTTCCAGTCCGAGCGGGATGGGAAACCGTCTCAAAGAATCAAGCTAGCTACATCTGAAATCGACCAAACTGAAACGACACCATCGAACACGGCCGTTCCCGAGCGGGCCAGGACCACCCCGGCAAACCGGGGCGACGATGTCAAACCTCAAAGATCAGCTCCATTGTTTATCATCAACAGGCCACCCACCAAAATTCTCTCGGTGATTGTATTCGGCAGCGGTGAGTGCGGTGAGCTGGGGCTTGGGCCAAAAGAAAAAGAAAAGCCCCGTGCCTTCGTCAATCCGTTCCTAGACGGAAGTGAGGCAGCCGCTTTTAAAGTCGTCCAGCTCGACTGCGGCGGCATGCATACAAATCGCCTTAACAAGTAATAACGAGATTGTTACTTGGGGTGTGAATGACCGAGGCGCTCTCGGAAGGAATACTACGTGAGACGGGGGACTTCGTGACGTAGATGCTGAATCTGATGAGGAAGATGAGCAGCTCAATCCAAAGGAGTCTACGCCAACTCGAGTCCCGACTACCTCGTTTCCCCCAGGCACTAGATTTGTCCAAGTTGCAGCTGGCGATAGTTGCAGTTTTGCTCTCACCGATACGGGCCTTGTATACGGATGGGGCACGTTCTTGGTAAATTGCATTGGCAGACGCCTCCCCTGTATGTCTATAATTCTGATCAGTTATAGGATGCGGAGGGGAAACCCCGGTTTATCTATGCTGATAACGGACTCGTCGAAGTGCTGCATACACCCTCTCCGATTCCCAGCCTTAAGAATATCACTCAAATAGTATGCGGAGCCAATCATGCGATGGCGCTCGACCTGGCTGGCAATGTATAGGCCTGGGGCGTTAACCAGAAGAACCAACTTGGATATCGCCTGTTTGAAAGTCGACACTACGACCGTCGCCTATTGGAGTGCCTCCAGCCTCGTCGCATTAACCTACGTCGGAACAAAGCAAGATATATTGCATCTGGCCTCGAACACTGGTTTGCTGTCGACCAGAAACACAACGTCTGGGCATGGGGCCTGAATCGGTATGGCCAAGTTGGCTACGCCAAGGATGCTGGTAGTGACAATGTCTGCCTACCATATCCGATGAAGATTTCTCATCTTGGTGGGAAAAACGTTACTGTTTTGAGTGGCGGTGCCGATCATTCTGTTGCTGCTACTGCTGATGGTCAGTACCTCGTCTGGGGTCGTATTGATGGAGGACAGCTTGGTGTTGAGTTGAGCGATGAACAGATTTAGGACAAGATACTTATTCGCTGCGATGACCGTGGTCGTCCCTGTATCTGCCTCCGGTCTATCGCGGTCCTAAATATCGGCATGGCCGCCTGTGTGGCCTGCGGCACGGGTCATACTATATTTATCAATACAGAAGGAAGAGCGTACGGAGTAGGGTTCGGATCGATGGGTCAGCTTGGGATTGCTTCTGAAGATGAAGCTATCGTTGCTGAGAAGATTATCGGCGTAGTGGTGAAGGGTAAGATGTTAACCTGGTGTGGTGCTGGTGGACAGTTCAGCATAGTGGCTTTACTAGTTGAGGTAGGTTCGTGATTATGAGGTTTACTCTATTGTTATTTATAAGGAAGAAATGGTGACGTACTGTACTTATATCTTACTCATATCTATCTGTCATAAGGCCACTCGTAGGGTTTAAGAACGGTCATATGTATATAAGCTTAGGTATTATTCATTCTAAGGTTTTAAGCCTATCAGACACTCGTCGTTGGCTGATCTCACTGACTCGTAAACAAATGCTCGAAATTCCTTCAACCGAATATCTCGCTCGAGTGACATACGTGATCAAAATCTTGAACCTAGGACGGAGCCTGGAGTCGCGAACCATTTCTTCCAACTCCCCGACCAAGAATAATACGTCGTCCCTCCACTCTTCCCTCTCATACACCGACATGCCATCAATTATACAGAATACAGTGGTTGGCCGCATTTGCTGGAGCAGATTCCAGAAAGTGGCGCAGAGGGTTCCCAAATTCAAAGACTTTAGTCGCTCTTGCCACCGCTGGGACTCCATGAACGCTAGACTGAGGCCGTAGCGATCAGACAACAAGTCACTCCGCTGATCAAGAAAGGAGAGAAGTTGTGCTGAAAGACTGCGCATGATCTTTTGTGGTCCAGGAAGGCGATTCTCTGACGCCGTATTTTCGCTGCAGAAGAAATAGAGAATCACCTCATTGTCGACGCTTTCTAGAAAATTCACTATCTCAGCGCAAACTAGGGACAGTGGGGATATCTTTGAGCCTCTCGAGCTATCGAGATTTCCGTTCACAGCAAGGAGACCCGGGTCGGATGAGAAGAACCAGTCTTTGAATTCTTCCCTTTGAATCAAGTATCTGGCTTGACCCTTCGACATCGCGTCAAAACTGATATCCTGTCTTAGTATGTAACTAAGGTCCGTTGCCGGCTTTTGAAGGTCCACGTATAATATGTCCAAGACATCATTAGGCGACAGGGAATCTAGAGATCCGGTCCTGTGTCTTTGTTCTTCTAGCTCTCGCAGGATTTTGTTCAGCCGATCCTGGGCACGTGCAATCTCCTCGACTTGGTCCTCTAACAGCCGACCGAGGGCATTTTTGGTCGCTATAGCGTCCCCCGGCCCTGTTGCCGCCAAAATCTCGTTTTTCAATCGCTCTTGTTGGGAACGACAGTCTTGGTGGAGGGATAACTGGAGAAGCATACATTGATCTTGTGTCTCTCGTACTGCTCTTACGCCCTGAAGCGTCTCTACAGTGGTAAATTGAGTGAGAGTGGTCACCCTGTCATCAAGCTCAAATTTCGCTCGCTTGATGCGCCTCACGCGTTCCCCAATGCTGATGGCAGTGCTTTGCGTCCTTAGTGATGCAAGAATCTTGTTTCCTGCTTGGGCTTTTAGCGGAGCAATGAATAAAGGGGGATCTGGACTAACTTGTTCGCCTATTGTAACACCAGAGTCAGTAATGTTCACTTTGTGTAGGACATATTAGGTATTTAATGTGTTTGCAAGAGCAGTCAGAAGAATATTCCTAGTAAGGTGTTCGTGTCCTTGAGACATGCCAAGAGGGAGAATAATACTAACTTGTGAAGTAGCAACTCAATCAAATACGGAAGCTCCTGAAGGATGGTCTGATAAAGCTTCTTGACACTATTTTTTAGGCTAGTATCGGACGGAAAAGTCGTCAAGTTGTCTGCCGCTCTTTGAATTACCGTTGGAATATCCTTGAGAGCTTCTAATAGATCGTCCCTATTGCGTTCCGCACGTCTCACCGCCTATTATATCGTCACTAGTGTCCATGGTATAGTCCCTGATAGTGGTAAAGTCTTAAAACTCACTTGGAAGAAGACAGCTAAACCGCCGTTGAGGACACTAAAACCATTTTTACTTGGTATTAACTTCAACCATGGGTTGATATCGTCAGCAACTTTAGCAACTACTCGTCGGGCTTTTCTGTGCCATGCTTTCTGCTTCAACTCGCTCTCTTGTTCGGCCTGATATAGTTGGTCTAGTACGTCTTGCCATGTGCAATTCTTAGGATCAAATTCTATGTCGAACTGAGCCTCTCTCATTGCTTCGACATACTCGTCCAGTGCGTCTTCCAACTCACTAGCACCCCCAGTCAGCAATAGAAAATTGGGCAATCAGTAGGTGGGGCCTTAACTTGTATTCTTCTTGTGGGACATATTGCTGCTTTGCTACTACAAAGTGTGATGGTACGGCAATGACCGGATGAATCGAAGTGGCCTGTTGATCTATGAACGTTCGAACAAGAGCTGTTGCCTCTTTCTTATCTCCCATGGCGAGTGATGACAACCGGAAGTCCATGATAAAGCATCAGTATTAACAGTTAGTTCTTGAATAAGCACTTTAGGCGTTGTCAAGTTAAGAAGTAGCTTTGGATTACGCCCGCTCAGCCTGATCAGAGGTGTTTGGGACCGGTTACTACCTTCCCAAACCAACCGGGCAGAGTGGCTGCACTGCATCCTATCGTAAGCTGACCACCTGGTACGCCAAGAGCAGTGAATAGAAGCTGAGACGGTCGCATTATTGGACACGCCCCCCGCCGTTCTGCAGGTCTATCAAATGAAAAGAAAGCTCATCATACTGTGAACGTGCAGCTGCAGCAGAGATGGTGTGGTGCACTCCCAGCGCGTATTCGTTTTCCACGTCTACATGGGCGAGAGCAGTTTGCCCTGGGCTATTTCACAAGTCTTATCCACCCTCTGTAAGGATGGTTAAATCATTCCCTTTGAACTAGTTAACTACCTGCTCGATCATTTTCAGGCGCTCTGCATTCATTACGTGCGCCAGTTGGTTTCAGAATGCAACCTGAGACAGAGAAGTCGAAGCCCGAGGGAATTTCTGGGCTGGACGAACGCGTCGCTCAACTGGAGAGGCAGTTTCCAGGAAAAGAGGAAAATATACCCCAAAGCCTGCTGGAGAGAATTGCAGCCTTAGAAAAGAAAGTAGCAAGCCTCAAGGAAATCGACGAACAGAAAGGGAAGAGCCAGATCACGGAGAATACGGTACCTAGCCAAGTAATCCCTAGAGTACGAAAAACTACATGGTCCGACTTCAAGAATTGGTACAACGAGGATGATCCACGGTATGCTATCGAAGCTCTCTATGTTGGCGCTGATTTGAGCGACGAAATTCGCATTGAGCGCCAAAGGCGACGGCGATCGACGATGCAGCCATCCGAAGGTGCTTCGAGCCAGATATTTGAACAAGATCTCAGCCGGCGTTGGCTGTTTCGGGTCCGGATACAGTCGCATGCAGTGCTATTGATACTCTCAAAACATCTCAATCGAGATTGGGATGACGAGATTCGAACGTTCATTCGTCCTTTCAAGCCACTCATAGCCTTACACGAAGATATGAAGAAATCATTAGCTGAATTAGAGCGTAAATGGGGCCACCAAGAGGAGGTTGAGTCAAGTTCGGTCCAGCAACCGACATATACGGCTCAAAATGAAGGCTCTCGTGACACAATAGGCGTTTCTGGCAACACTGAGTCAAATAAACTTCCCCAAAACAATGTCGAGCATTGCGTCACAGCTCTTAGAGAAATGCGGTGCTACATTCAATTTATTGAGGACAATGTAATGACCATACGGTCTCGTCTGGCAGATTACACGGTGGATAATCCTCCCAAAGTTCGTTGGGACGACCTCTGGTGCCTATTTGAACCGGGGCAGTATATATACTGTTGCCGACCCTAAGAAGAAGCAGTCCAAGTTGAAGCATTCCGATCAAGCTCGAACGTCCGGATGGCAGACCGTTCGAAAGCTTTTGTCTGCTGTGGGTCCCTTCATGCGTTTGAAGACGCCAGGCGGACGGCGTGCAAAAAGAAAGAAGAACAACGATTCGGATCATGAAACCGACGACGACGAGGTTGATGAGAATTCCGAAGAGTGGTTCATCTGCGAGACCGACCCAGAGCCCGCAAAGGGTGAATATACCATGACACTTTGGTGCTACTATATCGACTACGATGGTCAAGCATTTCGGCCAGTCTTTGAAGGGATAGATATCGATTATTATCACGGTGAAAAAGAGGTGAGCAACTTGATGGCATACCCGCTGAAGTTTGCTCGGGATGAAAAGAAGATATACGACATGCTACTGTCTCGCGGCGAGTCTTTCAAACAATTTGTTCAGAATCAAAGATCATACTATAGCGGAAGATCAATTGACAACAAAACCGATGCTCGTCATTATGAGGGGGAAGTCATTATTGATTTTGAGGAGGCGCTGGTCCATCACCCTGAGTGGACACCTAATTGGCTCCTCTACGCGCATTACCCCTTGGAGTTTCCAGTCAGTCAAGACGACTTTCCAATTAGGAAGTGGGTTAAGTCCGAGGGGAAATCCATGGCTTTGGAAGTATCAGAAGTTCTTCAAAAGGATTACGGTATTGAGATGATGGACTATAACAACATGATGAACCAAGATAAGTTTCTCGTCATGTGGAAGGAATGGGACAAAGCTGGTTCAGAGACAGCGGAATCCCCTGGAATTGAAATTGTCGACTCTGTACTGCTTCCTCAGAGGCTCCTGGGTTATGTATTGCGAGAGAGGAAATTCTGCAAACTTGATGTCAGATTTCTCCGGCCCATGCGAAAGCAAATGGGGTTTGACGATCTAAAGATTAACCCAGAAAACAAAACTTTGATTCAATCATTGGTTGTCTCACATTTTCAGAAGAAGAAAGACGCAGAGAAGAATGCAGAGGTGAGACTGGGGCAGGATATTATTGAGGGAAAGGCGGATAACCTCATAATATTACTTCATGGAGTCCCTGGTGTCGGGAAAACAGCAACAGCGGAGGCTATCGCAGATGCCAACCAGAAACCTTTATTTCCTATCACCTGCGGTGATTTGGGTCTAGAACCGGACCAAGTAGAGGCGAAACTAGGTCATATATTCCAATTAGCAAACAGATGGAACTGTGTCCTACTGTTGGATGAGGCAGATATATTCCTCGCTGATCGCAAACTCGATAACCTGAGTCGCAACGCACTTGTCTCGGGTAAGTATGGATTCGTCGTCAAAACTATGGCTTTCCGTCTCCAGTTTTACTAACCACTATTTGATCTTCATAGTATTTCTCAGAATACTCGAGTATTACAACGGTATTCTTATCCTTACAACAAACCGCGTCGGCACTATTGACGAAGCATTCGAATCACGAATCCATATCATGTTGTACTATCCCCGCTTAACCGCGGAACAAACCATGGATATCTTTCGGATGAACATTAGCCGACTTCACGAGATTGAGAATCAAAGGAAAGACGCGACAGGCCAGCCGGCGCTCGAGGTTGATGAAGAGAATATCATACGCTTCGCTAAACGCCATTTTAAAGATAGCGAGAAATCGAGAACAGCGGGATGGAACGGCCGTCAAATTCGTAATGCATTCCAGATTGCGTCGTCAATGGCTCGATACGATTGGTCACATTCAACAGATATTAGTTCCAAGTCGAAAGTCCCCGTGCTTGATGAAGAGCACTTCAAACGTGTTGCCTCCGCGACTAAAGATTTCCACAACTATTTAAAGGAAGCTCGGGGAAAAGATAACTCAGCGCTCGCCCACGAGCATGGTGAACGCGCCGATGACTTCAATATGGGGTCTAGCTACCCAGACCACTGGTCTCCGCCTAAGACGAGAACGCTACATCGTCACCCCGCTACTGGCCAGGGCTCACGAGAATTCTATCATCGAGGTGAATACGGGCGATACGACGTTGATGAAAGGGATACCCAATACAGTCGTAGTCATCGATCAGGCTATTCTCCCCGCCGCTCCCCTGCTTCCTCCCCACGAAGAGAACGAGAACGAATGCACGGCTCTCGAAGCCCATGGCGCTCGGGTTCTCGGCATTATAGAAAACTTCGGACACGGAAGGATAAATCCTCAGAATCGGAAGAAGAGTAAAAACCGTTAGGGATTAGGAACTAACGGATATCGTGACAGAAACAAGGGGGCTTAGGGATTCAAGTACAGACTGCAAGGCAAAAGAGGCTCTCTTTCAATCATACAATTTTCCTTACGTTTTAAGTAAGCTTGAGTTTCGACCTCTATTTATGATCAATTATATTCAACCTAGCCTCATAGACTCGCTAAGGCAACTTTATTTCGTGTTGTGAAGATGTCAGCCACTGACAAAGGTGGAATTTGCACAAGAAAATCTGTGGCGGTCCTCGTGCTTAATTATACTCCAAGTCACATTCCAAGTAATCTTCTAGTTGAGGAAACCAGTCCACTATAACTGTTTAGATTCTCGTCCGCCACTACGGTCCATCTGGTGGAAGTAAAGATCAAAGTATTAGCTGTGCATGAAATTCGTTGTTACTAGTGAAAGAATGATGCTGTGGTGATCTTTATATTCACGAGTAAATTTCTTTCCCAAGGAAATCTCCTCCGTACGTAGGTTTCCTTCAAGTTGCGCTCACGCCAACTCTCGGATATCGAACTCGTCCACGCAACCACGTGCTTGGAGTATCCCTAAAGCAGCCTTCGTCAACTCAACACAGTTCTCCGCAGGATGGTTGTTCTCCACAGTCAGCGGAATACGCGAAAGGTACTCGGCCACAAGGTCAGGGCTCATATTTTTCGGTAGCTCGCCAACCATGATTTGTCCTAATTTGCACTGCTGACATACTCAAAATGCCGGCGCCCCGAGTCCGGCATGTTGGCAAACTCGTCGTGTTTTATGGCCTAGTAACAGGCCCCCATGCCAGTGCTCCCCTTAGGCTCAGTCCATTTAGCCGAATGAAATCTTGCATGACGCAAAAACTCGTAACTTCCCTCCGATGATGTTACCCCTTCACGGAAATATGCGGCAACGAAGACTCGAGTTTCCCTGTCAGGCATGAATGTAAAATATGGCAGGAAGGTTAAGATGCGCGAAAGCTGCGGCAAGTTTCCGTTAGCTACAACGAATCGAAACATCCAGGACGTAATCATACTTGGGGGAATTGTGTTGAGTTGGAACAGTTGTTGGACAATACAGAAAATAGACCCACTATGAGAACCGGACACCTGTATATAACTCAAGAAATTTACTCCTACCTTATTTTGGCGAGCCATAACGTAAACAAATAGAAATGAGTCATCATCTGCCGTAACACATTAAGGGATAAAAAAGTTTCATGTGTCGTGCTGTCAATAAGTGATAGGACCAATAGCAGAGCTCTGATTTCCAGTTGGCACGTGACAGGAGAAACAGAATCAATAACACTCCGTTCAGCTGCTAAAATCATGTCACACTACAGGGACTAATACGATGTTGTGTTCCCTTGAAGAGACGCATGTTGGTTGATGGCTTGGTGTTCGTTGGCCGAGGTCTGGATTTACGGCGCAGTGTAAAGAAGCCTGGAGAGCCATTTTGCCTATTCAACTTAATTTGAAGTGATGAGCTGTCCCAGTACAGATATGTTCCACAAGCTACGAGGTATACAACCACCGCCTTGTCCTTCTAGAGCTGAAAGGTGCAGTTATATTGTTTAATTGAGAATATCGATACCTGAGGAACCCGTCTTTCACTTTTACTTTTGCTAAAACGAATTGGATTGTTCGAAGGGGTAAGGGCCGAAATACGTACATACGAAGAGGTATGCTATTCCGATTAGAGATTGCACCCTGGAGACGAGGTTGTTGTGCTTCAGAACTCTTGTGATCGGAGAAGGCCTATCTATCATTGGGCCATGACTCCTAGATGGTATCCTAGGCGTTAAAGGCATTAACAGTGCTACGTGAAGTGCGCATGGACGGGTGTAGCTAAGAGCCGAGCGAGCAATATTATGCGGCGAGTGTGTTATAGGCCGAGGTGGTCTGACTGGGTAGAGATTTTAAACTTAGCGGGACACGTTTTTGTTTCACGGGCTAAGTTTCGATTATAGTACAGACTTGTACGGGCAACAAAATAAATCTAACAGTACATAAATCTTAAAGTTATAGCTTTTCTTAAATAAAAGGTTTCAAACGTTATGGACCGATTCAACCTCATAAAAGTTTCGTTAATTGGTGATGACGGACGTGGACATGTGTAGCACATGGGTCTTACAAAGCAAGAATTAGTGCGTCGCATCATTACGCAATGCAGCACATCGACCGCATTATCATTACAGAGGTGTATCAAACTCGGGGTATGCAATTATGATAATAACGCTAGTCTTGCTTGTTTTTAAGCCTTCAACAGTAGCGGATAAAAGCACTGAAGCTACTATCGTTACGGCTATATTCTTAAACTACATACTTAGTCTCGATGAGGTGGATCTGTGCTCTCAAGGCAAGCTTTCGTTGTGCAGCGGATCGGGCCGCTATATTTAGATATATCAATGGGGATTGGCCTTGGCCGCCCCACAACATCTTGCCGTGGAAAGTTGCTTGAGTATGTGAAGCAATACACGTACAAATAATTAGCTGCGTAAAAGCCTAACACGGATGCCTTAGATACATTGCTTATAATATATAAAGGAGAGGAGGCTCACATCGTGTTGAAAATTTTTTAATTCAAATTTGTTGGTAATGAAATAGTTAGCTGAATCATCGAACTAAGATCTGCGCGATGCAGGTTGATTACAGCTAAAGTAGTTAGTCCGTGATAAAATTTACCTCCTTCAGAGCATAAGATAGCAGGAGCGAAGATTAGGACTTAAAAAATAAAATAAAATAAAGGGTGACAATAGTGTAGGTATTGTGATTTCTCAAGGTGTATCCCTCTTCCGTAGAATTAATACATGTGCTCGGTCCTGGCCTTTAATGTAATGCTGGAGCTCGGTGCTGACCACCTCCACAAGACCTTCTGCCTGTAGTTGGTCCACCTCGGCTTTGAATCCCCCTGGCACCCAAATTTCCTCCAAAACCGTGGCAATAATGTGGCCGCCGTCCTTGAGGACCCGGACAAATTCTCTCAGGGCAGGGATAGGGCCGACGTGTCCGTGCGTAAATGTGCCGACGCATGTGACTAATTCGTAGGATTGGCTGGGCTTAGCTATTTCTTTCGTCAAATCTCCCAGGGAGACGTTCCGATATGAGCCCGTCTTTTCGGCAACTCGGAGCATGTGGGGAGAGAGGTCTAGGCCATCGATACTCGTGGCACCACCCTCGGTGAGAGCTGCTCCCACCAGTCCGGTTCCGCAGCCAGCATCAAGAACAGCACCCTTGGCTTGGTCGCCTAGTTTAAAGGCGGTTTGTGCAACAATGAGTGGAGCGACGTAGTTTTGAGTCGTAGTTTGGAGATCAGCATTGTAGGTGTTGGCCCATTGAGCGTAGAGAGTCTGAAGATCTTCACGAGTGCGACAGCCTCGAGCGCGAGCAACAAAGGTGTTTTCAGGTCCCATTGTGTTGACTGCGTCTCATGCAGCGAGGGAACATTGGCGGGGATCTGGGGTTTCACAAATGACACATTCAGGGCAGGGCGACTTATTTAATCTGTGTCTATCATCGACTAGACTATACTAGATCGCGAGAAAAAAAAAAAAAAAAAAAAAAAAAAAAAGGCCACATCATTGAATTGCTATTATGCAAATCATAACGTGGGTACAAGCCCAGCCGGCTGGGTTATCCGTAGTGTAGTGTAGTGTAGTTGCGGAGCTGTATGCTTATGGTTAGAACAAAAGGATGCTAAAGTTCGTTCCGGTAGCCAACCAGAACAATAACAAGGAAGTTTGATTATTCTACCTGCTATGTACAGCCTTAGCGCTCGGATAAAGATTTGTATTTTGGGATATTAGCACAAAATATGCCGTGCGCAAAGAAGTTGCAGTGTTAAAACTTGTGATCATATCATACTGCGTGTAAAGAAGACCTGCATATGCACGTATAAACGCACAGAGGCTGACATACACACAAATCCTGTCGGTAGTAGTTAGACGACAAGCGCGCATGCGGCAATACCACCTACCAAATACCACCCTCCCGCCGCACCTCACATGTAGGGGACTTCGCAGTCCGCCTGCTACCTTCTACCAACTATTCCGCTGTTCCGCTGTTCCGCCATTGCGCCCTTTGGCCCTCTGCTGCCTGTCAATGACGTCATATCCCCTTTTCTTTTTTACGTATAGTAGTAGTAGTCCATCGAGATGGCTTCTCAACTAAGTATCTAGTGTCATTAAGTGATATTGCCAACATAGATTAGAAATCCTACTCATAATCCTCCTGGGCTTGTAAACCCGACGTGAAACGCGGACGTCAAGTCTATTTCAGGGCCTCTTCCCGAGCGGCGACTTTATATCCATAGCCCGACATCTGATCGGACCATCGATTACTGAGGATGAAGGCCCAACGCGAAGGCGATGACTTGAAAGGGACGGCGGTCGAAAAAGCCGGCACACCCCCTTTGGAACGGCTGCCGTCTCGTCCCAGCCTAGCAGACCCAGCGCTCATCGACGACGATGTCACATATCCGGAAGGGGGGTTCAGGGCATGGTTGGTGGTGCTGGGTGCGTGGTCGGGATTAGCTGCCTCTCTCGGTGTCTACAACTCAACTGGGGTGATCGAAGCCTATCTGTCGAAAGATCTGTTGCAAGACGAGTCACCCAGTACCATCGGGTGGATCTTTGGTCTATATGCCTTCATGACGTGGTTTTGCGGAGCGCAGGTTGGTCCGACTTTTGACGCCAAGGGGCCTCGAGGATTGTTGATCGCGGGGAGTCTTTGCACCCTCATCGGAATCTTTGCTCTCAGCTTCAGCACAGGTGAGCAGATACTGTTCATATTACAAATGAGAAACAGAACCCCCCGTCCTGACTCTATGCTAATCATTCATCGACGTCCACAGAATATTACCAATTCATCCTGGCGTTCTCTATTCTTGCTGGCATTGGTGCTTCTCTTCTAATTACACCGGCCATGGGCTCCGTAGCTCATTGGTTTTGTGAGCGCCGTGGCCTTGCTAGTGGTATAGCGTTTACTGGGGGCGGCGTTGGCGGCGTGTTGTTTCCGCTCATGATGCAATCCCTCCTCCCTCAAATTGGATGGGCTTGGTCTGTCCGGGTTCTGGGCTTCATTCTGCTTATCCTCTGTTCTATCAGCGTCGCATTTTGCGAAAGTAGAATCCCCCCACGGAACGGACCACATACCACTTGGCGTGATACGTTACCCGACTTACGCATATTCCTGGATGGTACTGGAGCCATGTCAATGACGACCGCCGCCTTGTTCCTCGTCGATCTGGCTTATCTGGTACCGACAACCTACATCCCGATCTACTACCTAGACCGCCAGGGCATACCGGCGGACAAGACGCTTTCGGGCGATGCTGCTTTTGCATACCAACTTCTCGCCATCGCAAATGGTTCGTCCTGCTTCGGCCGGTACGTGGCTGGTGCCCTAGGCGATCGATTTGGCCACTACAACACATTGATTGTATCCTTATTTCTCTGTTTAGTATCGGTTGCCGGTCTCTGGTTACCGGACGTCCTTGCCCCCAGCTCCACTAACATATCACTCCTAATTTTCTTCACAATCCTATTTGGGTTCGTGAGCGGCTCGAATGTTAGCTTGACACCAATCTGTCTCGGCCAGCTGTGTCATATTCAGGATTATGGGAAATATTATGCTACATGTTATACAGTCTGCTCCTTCGGGTGTCTGATAAGTATACCAATTGCTGGAAGTCTTCTAGATGCTACGGGTACTACAGGAAAACAGATGTTCTGGGGTGCAGTCGTGTATACTGCAATTAGTTACTTCGGTGCGCTACTATGTATTGTTTGGGTAAGACTACGACTAAAAGGGTGGGATTGGCGTACGAAATGGTAGTCTGGCGTTATAATCGGGTAAAGTGACAGTTTTCGGGGCTCGCGAATCCTTCGCGCGGATATCCTTCGCTCGGATACTCCGTACTACCCTCCTAATTAGCTGTCTTATACTCCGTATGATTTCAAGAAACGAAAGCTAGTGTATAGCAACCCCTGGAAACTTGGTGTTTAACAATCGTCATCTAGGCTGTTCTGATATCTCATTCGTACAGATATTGTTCTTGGTAGGGCCAATGTTACCTGCAGAGAAACGTTAGATCGTCACGACAGAGTCACGATATGCCATAACCGTATCTGCACCCCCTGATCGTCGCTTACACTACTAACTAAGCTATTTGTCGAAGGAATCCCGCCAAGCCTGAATCGTAATAGTCAGACTTTAGCTCTCTCGAAGTACAACACCACGCCACCTCCGCGGTGCTACTGCATTTATGGTTACAATTAGGTTATTCACACGCAATCTACCGATTCCTCCATCCCTTCACCGCTAGGCTTCTGTGTGGAGATGAATTCAATGTAGTATTTTCATATGTGACAGGAAGGTGAATGGTCTGCCGGATGATCTTGCTAGTATGGCTTACTCTGCATTGTGCTCAAGTCCACATTCCTTTCGTCTTAGCCGAGATATAGAGCTTGATATACTAATAACGGCATGGTTGGCGGGACCGGTATTTGGCTTGCGCACCTTCGGTAGGCGCTATTTTTATGTTAAGGCACGTCGGTGAGAGAGTGATTATTGCCCCATGAGCTATAAAGTTCAGATTTGCCGATCTATAGACTGATTAAGCGTTCCAACTCAAGTATCACCAGAATCTTCCTCATTAAAATCGAACGGGTTAAATATCAAACACTTACAGTACCCGGAAATGATCCCAACGTTGGATTTGAGCCACTTCACTGCTGGCAACGAGCAGCAGCGTCGGCAGTTTGCTGATGGGCTTCTGGCTGGCCTGATTGACACCGGATTCGTCAAGATCATCAACCATGGCCTTGACAAAGAGGAACTTGACGAAATATTCTCATGGGTTGGTGTACCAAACATAATCCCCTCAACATTCTAAGTGTTGACTTTGTTACTGCACTAGAGCAAGAAGTTTTTCCACCAGTCGGTCGAGGAGAAGGATAAGGTGGCGAACGAGCCGGGGCCCAAACCTGTGCGTGGGTATAGCGCCAAGTCAGTTGAGTACGTTTCAAGGCTTGTGGACGACAAGACGTCCAAGCCAATCACAGACTCGAAGGTAAGAGTAGGTTTATAGGTTTCGAGTTTCTGGCACTGACTCCTAGATCTAGGAGCATTTCGATCTAGGCTCTGCCAATGACACGGAGTTTCCGAATCAATGGCCCCAAAGTCCCGAGCTCGACGGCTTCCGTCCCTTCATGGAAGCATTACACGAGAGGGGCAATGGCATATGCCTTACGTTGCTGAAGGCTCTCGAGATTTCTCTGGGGCTCAGACCTGGATCCCTGGAGGAGCGCTCCATTCCTAATGCCGCGGACCTCCGTCTCACTCATTATCCCGAGATCTCTATTAAGGAGATGAGAGCTGGCCATACAAGTCGCATTGCGCCACACTCTGACTGGGGTATCATCACTCTTCTATTCCAGGACAGCACTGGTGGCCTTGAGGTGGAGAATAGGAATCGACCTGGCGAATTTTTCCCCGTTGAGCCTGATGATACTACCGAGATGATTGTAAATGCTGGCGACACTTTGATGCGCTGGACGAACGGGAGGGTGGTTGCCGGTATACACCAGGTCACGGTCCCAGAAGGGTTAAAGAACGCGGGCGAAGTCATACTACCAGAGAGATATAGCGTGGCGCATCTCTTTAAAGCCCAACGACAGGTTTCTATCGCTCCGCTGAGTCAGTTCATCACTGCCAACGAGCCCGCTAAGTATCCCGACATTAGTGCGCTTCAGTATCATAGACAGGTGCAGAATCTTCTGTTCACTTAAAATAAAGGGTTGGAAACGTGGTGGGGACAGTAAAGGGAATCAAACTTGTGCATTTAAGCTATACATTTCTCATGTTCATGTAAACGTTTCGCTGCATTATGAATAGTGTTAGTGAAAAACCTTCTAAAGGTTTCGAGAACGGTCTTGGTGATGATTTAACACGTGACATATTGAGCAACTCAAATAACGTAGTCCAAAGAACTGTATCTATACGACTCGAGGACGTGGTAGATTAGCCAAGCCTTTGCTTTATAGTTTAAAGACTGGATGATACTTAGGGTTTGGGGTTAGTTCTTTCTTCCATCTTTGGAAATTTTACTTAAGCTTTGGGATGGTGTGATGACCACTCTAGAAGAGTTTGACGAAGTACTGCATTGTTTCCTCACGATGTTGCTTTTAATATTAACGAACAATAGTGCAAACAATCTGTTGGCAGGAAAATTATCTCAAAAAAACACCTTAATTTTTGTTCCTTGTTACTTATGTTACCGCCACCGTCGGGTTGTCCTGACCAATGTATAAGCGTGATCTTTTATATGAGTGTATGTGATCACGTGTTCCAAGCCCCGGAGATTTACCGAATAGGTTTAAGTACCCCTGCGAATAGATTTTGGAGTGATCCACCCCTCCGCGATAGCTGGACTTATTGTCACGATTGGTGTCCTTTACAGAGGCAAAGCTCTTATTTGGGGTCCCATTTGTATATTGATTGTAGGATGGAGAACCAGAAAAGCAATATGGCTGCGTTTCGTATATAAAAAGATTTGTGTGTGCACGGTAGGCTGGTCATGTGATCAATGGTGGGGTGGGTGGGCCCACAGGGCCCTGCCCATCCTGTACAGCCATCCGTGACTCTTATTCTCAGTTCCTTAGCTATAATTGATGTAAATTTTACAACACAGACATAGAAGATTTTTTTTAAAGCAACAAAAATAGATATTATGAGGTGAAAACAACTATGTAGTTTAACTCACTTAGGTTAGGTGCTATAACTGCTAGTATTGTAACATTGAAATATAAGCGAGCTTCTACTCTCCTATGACCCGTCTTTGTTTCTACTTCTATGTCTACGTCTAACACTTTGTTCTGCCGAAAATCGACGAAAATTGACTTATGAATGCCAAAACCGTACATGGAGACTGCAACAACAAGGGCCATTGCTTATTTCATGAATTGACCAATGATGACCATAGAATTTGCGAAATGTATGCCTTTCTCTCGCATATGTAGGCAGAAGATGAAGAGGTCACACTGGGCCCTTTAAGGCTATGTCTAAAGCTAGGGTACTCTAAAATCCATCACGTATGTGCCTTGGCTCAAAAGGCGAACATTGAATGTGTCTAGACCGGTTGTTGTTGCGTTAATGAGACAGACAATTCAGAAACGCCGGATTCAATCAATCCTATGTTTAATTGGAATCATAATGCATGGATTTGTTATGCCTTTCTTTCAGATGTTCTTTGGCTCGATGCTTTCCTTCTATATCGATGGTTTATGAGCGGCTATAATTGCAAGCAGTGATCGCAACGAAGATAAGGACAATAAAAATGCTGCATGGTTGAAATACATTACAAGAACGAGCCTGCACCCTAAAATCTAAGCGGTCACGGGTATCACGGTTAAGGCAATTGGCAAGTAGTAACACCCGCTCCACGAGTTTTCAGGGGCTCAGAGGATGTCATGGGCCATGAAGAGAGAAAGTTCGAAGGCTAACGACATGGCGTATTGTCTGTTTGGCTTAATGCGTACTGGTAGGGGGTCACTAGCCACGCAGTGGCTAGTGGGCTGGAGCCCACTCTTAAATAGGTGGCCAGTGGCAGTGGCCTTCGGCCACACCACTTACACTTAACAGAATACCACATAATAGACATGAATACAGGCCACTACCCCTAGTATCTTATGTCAATCATATTTGAGGTCAATATGCTCCTCCTTTACGGCGAAGGGCGAACATCCCTCTATTAGGGTCCAGCCTTTTGCTCCTTCTCTAGGTCTACCCAAGCTCGCAACGCGACGGCTCGTGGAATTGACATCACGAATAGGCGTCTGCGTGTGACCGCTACCCGAAGGGTTCGGTTTAGTCACATAACTGATAATTTAACATGTTGACTTCGATGCAGGCTTCAATTACCAAACCTGCCGCTTGAATCCTTGCCGGAAGCAAGCTACATTCCTCAAGCAAAATGGTGGGGCTCGAAAATGTTCTAATGTGTGCCAAGAGGGATCAAAATAGGAGAAGTGAGGCTCGTTTCTGTACGATATGATTCGGGATATCCCAAACTTATGCTTCATTTATTTATGAGAGACATGACACTATCATTGGCGTGTTTTTCTTTTTAGTAAAATTCAACAACGTATATGTCGAACGAAGAATACTTTGTTGCTTTAAGTCTATTGAACCTGGAAGACGGACAAGCGGAAAAGCACCGACTTCTCAAATATCAAGCTCAAGAGTGTTTGGTCCCCAACTTGGTGGACCTATGCAACTTGCAATTATCCTAGCTGGAATATATGTAAGATTGTCCCTATCTCTATCGAAGTGAACATCCACAGGTATTGTGTACCTCTGGAGGCACTCATATACACTATGGAACTTTGGATATTGAAGACATCGTATCCCCATATAGATCCTAGCGACAATCCCACTATAGCCAATGCTCTACAAAGGACAAGGCTGAGTCATAACGAAGTAGTTTATTATTGGGGGGACTGGTGTTGGACACGCCCTAGGCTTCGCGTCTTAAAAACTCGGTTAATATCAAGCGGGACAAAAATACTATCATATTACAATTTTAGCGCAATGAGAGAAACATAAGATTAAGGCTCCTAAGCCATAATTGAGTAGTTACGAACAGAGTTTAGTCTACTATCCGGCACCAGGTCTCTTTAATATTGGATGTAACTCATTGAATGGCAATACGATATCGTACCACATACAGGCCACGATTGCACGACGACTTGTAATGTGTCCACAATAGTCTTCTAGAACTATTTTCACCCAGAATGGTCGGATGACTACATATGGGAACGAGAATAGTATGCCCAACAGCATCCAATTTTCTCCGAAAGCGGAATCGCAAACAACGTTATATCCAATGTGTAGGGCACTGCTTTGGACGGTACGGCTAACGCCTTCTTTGGGGTTAGAATAAATGTAAACATGCACGGTTTCTAGAGAGCAATATTCATAAACCGACTTGTATCAAAAATTATAGGGTTGGAACTCCAGTTTGTTATGAGAGTTGTTAAGCCGTTCAGCTAAACATGACACCAATATTCCATTTGTCAGAACCTTGCGGTAGGCAATAGACACTTGTTATTGCGTGAAGGTCTCTACATCCTCCGTGGACGCTATCTGGCTATATACAACAGCCGTTTGTCCCTTGTGACACCATTATTATTGTTATTATTATTATTAGGAAAAAGCCGTGGATACGCTTAGCACGCTTTCTAGCCACTGATCATTCCCTAAATCCATCGATTGGAGCCAAGTCATCTGGTCGAGATCGGGAATATGGTTACTGTCCGCAATCTGAGAAGACCCTGTGCCTGAAATCTGAGATGTGAAACTCCACCACGCCTCAGCCAACGCCCGGCACCTCCTTAAAAGCTTGGACAAGAGCTGGAACAGGCTGTCATTACATTGAAGACCTGGCTCCTGGCTGGCTACGTCAAGTTTCTGGACAACATGGTCCATCGTGGATATTAGGTCAACAGTGTGACGCACCGCCTGGCAGTCCCAAGCCGGGTCTTCGAGTGTGGATAGATACTTCAGAATGGTAATTCACTGCACTATTTGTGTCCAAAAATGGAATGGAAGACCAACAACCTCGGGAGGAGGGACCTCATAGAAGCTGTCGAGCCACAATTTGATGCACTCAATAGATCTCCAAAGGCGCTCAAGCCGCTCAAATCCGCGCAAGAGCCCACCGTTAGTCCGCTGTCCTGACAGATCAAGAGGAGATGACTCAAGGCTGATTGAGTAAGCTAGCTGGTTAATATATATTTCGACGTGTTGCACATATGTATTCAGAATATCTGTACCAATGGGTGTCAACAGTCGCGTGCTGGTTATCGAGGATTATTTTCTTTTAAACAAACTCACGATTTTGACGAATATTCGTGGGAGAAAAGAATATAAGTTCATGTAATTGACCCCTCATCGTTTTGAGATACAGTAAGCTGGATACTGAACTAGTCACAGAGGCGGTTGCCGTACGAGGGCGATCCCCCTCATGCTGTTCTCGTATGTATGCGACTCTTTGCTTAATAACGTGGAGGCGAGCCTGAAATGCGAGGGACTGGTCCGTGGGAGGTAATTTGTTTTTTTCGATAACACTGCATGCCCCTTCCATTTGAGATGTCCAGCGCAATGCGTCCTGGCGTCCAAGATGAGAAGAAACACTATTGGCATGAGCATGTTAGTTAAACGCACTAAAACCAATCAAGATACGTGTCATACGGAATAACCCAAGGTAGTGAAGATGCGTATATCCGATGCCAGGAGTTAGATCATATTATTCATCTGCAGCGCGGCGGTCTACATATTCACCTACCCGTTGATCTCCTGATCACGAGAACGGGCACTATAATGGGAGATATTAATAGATGGACGAAAGCGTAGCTTTTGTGTATATATAGACCTAGATGCCGCCAGACTGAAGGGATAAACCTGTTCAGTATGGTTCCCTTGCGGCCATGGATGATTATATGCGAATAGAACACCAGTTCCGAGCCTCGTGCTCGTTACAATACGAATCAAATAAAGATTGAGTGAGTTGTGGTAGTACTTAGAACTTAATATAAAACATGCCAAGAGAGCTCGCTGCTTTTCCATGAAGCTCTGGACTGTTTCCTCGGAAGCGTTTAGATCAGATTCATAAGTTTCCCCTTGGGTGATCGTCATGAAAAGTTGTACGTCTGGTTGACATGGCTTGAATAACCGTAGATCATATACCAGTGAGATAGCCAACATCATAAGGCGGGATGTGATATTTGCCCTGCCGAGAAAGGTGTCTGTACTCCATGCTAGATATGTTAGTAATCCAAGAAGAAGGTCAATGCTTGAATGAGCATTGACTAGAGAAGATGTGGATAAAAAATGCCTTAGGTCTTCGGCTAATACAAGCCTTCTCTGCGTCGAGAATGTCGTCACAGTGAGGATAGCCTTGAATAAGAAGGGCCGGTTTTGTTGTAGTTGCTCCGTTGTTTCTTCACTACATCTTTTGTAATATCATCCAACTCCTCCCAGGTAACCCGAGGACGTCGTTCGAGATGCTATGTCTGCGCTCGTAGTCGGCGTCACCAGTTGGGTAGAAGCCACGTGAGTACATGGCTTTTATGAATCCGGCGGGATCGCCCTGTCGCAGGGATGCGAGCCCATCCGCAACTCGATTACTTGATGGCTTGGACTGAATGTGCCAGTCATCATCATTTGTGCCTTGCGCTCGCTGAACGCTGGCGAGGATGTCCCTATGATTGACACGGAAGCCAGCGAAGCGGAGCGGCTTGCTCTTCCAGTCGGATAACGAAGGTGTTTCGCCGCTCTCGGGAAGACTTAGTAGGGTGTCAAATGCGCCTCCACACTGCCGAAAAGTGCTGGTGCTGATATTAGTGGTACCGTTGTCGAAAAAGGTAGCCTGCTTGGACTTGATGTCGATGCCGAAGTAGTCCTCCCCGAGAGCTAAGCTCCACTCGTACCAGAAGCCCCACGCCATAGCGATATGGTTGAGACCGAGGCTTTCGATTTCTTTCATTTTAGCAATAGCCCCCTGATGGTCCATGTCGTCTCTGACTAAGTTCTCGTTGGTCATATCAGCGCCATACGTGGTGAGCATAATTTAGGAAACACCCGCTTTAGCTGCATCTTGGACAATAACGCTATGTGTTTCCGGTGGAGCGCTAGCAGCAAGCACGATGGCAAGAAATTGCTGGCCTTGGAGAGCCGCCACTAAAGATGACTCGTCGGTGTAGTCGACTTCGATAGCCTTGACATCGTCTGGAATCTTCTTTCCATTTCCGCCACGGGTCAAGGCCGTGATTTTGTGCCTGCCGGTTTTAAGAAGTTCATCAACAAAATAGGAACCGAGACGACCTGTTGCCTGATGCTTGTTAGGGGTATCGATCAAGCTGTTAGCTCATTAATCACTTACGCCAACAATAGCAACGTTCTCGAGATGCCTGGGGATAGACATGTTGGGCAAGACTGGGGTAAAGGTGCAACGGATTGTGAAATAGGGGGTTTTCTTGGGCATAAGCCCAATACACGGTTAACGTAGCTCGCTCCAACTTAACAATCTACGGGCGAGAACCACACGTTAGTTTATATATATATGAAATATTAGAAACTTACTTGGACTGTGATTGTGTGAGATGGCAAATTTATGTATTCAGCGACGGAGGTAACGCCGCAGGGATTCAAGTCCGGATCCTCCCGGGGACGAAGCTCCTTCTTTCTGTGATAATATCAACAAGAATAGCGGAATATAAGGCACTATGAAGAAAATTATCCTTGAAAATTACCAACGGAATTAGCTTCCTGGACTACACTTTCCCCTTCAAGCATTTCAAGCGTTGCGTTGGATATAAACGATGGTTCACAGGGTTTTATCACCTTACTTCCCACTGCCAACTTTCAAATAATTCATTTTCCGTACAGTAACATATCATCATTATGCCCAAGAAGACGGTTCTGATCACAGGTTGCAACTATGGAGGACTTGGGGCAGCTATGGCAAAAGTATACTGCGCTAAAGGCCTTAAGGTCTTCGCTACAGTACGTAAAGCTGGGACCCTAGGAGATACAAGCGACATAGAAATCCTTGAACTCGAAGTCACATCCAAAGAATCCGTTCAAGAATGTGCGAGAACGATTGAAAATATTACTGGAGGGTCGCTCGATACTCTCGTCAACAATGCCGGCGTCGCTGCTGTCATGCCCCTTCTGGACCTTGACATGGACGACGCAAAGAAGATGTATGACGTTGATGTTTAGGCACAGCTTGCAATGGTACGAGCGCTTGCACCGATGCTCATTAATGCTCAGGGGACCATCTGAAATATCAGTTCGGTCTTTGGCGAATTGATCTTTGCATGGGCAGGCACGTGATGGCTTATTTCGTGGAAATAATAACTACGGGCTAACAATTATGTAGGCTCGTACAATAGCTCTAGAGTTGCTACAACAGCTCTATCCGAGACACTACGCATAGAAACGGCGCCCCTTGGAGCGCGAGTTGTCACCGCCATTCTCGCAGCCATCGAAACACCTGGGAATGACCCTCCAAAAAAGGCGATATCGAACTACCAGAAAATTCCTATTACCAGAAGATACGAGACGTCATAAACCAGCATTATAAGGGATTAATATTTACCAAAAAGCATAATGTCGACGCGGCCGCAAGTAACATGGTCAATGACTTGCTGAAGGGTGGTAGTATATTCATTCGACGTGGAGAATCGTCGACCCTCAGTTGGTATTGCAACACATTTCCACCCTATACCTGGTTTACTTCAATAATCAATGGTGGATCTGGTCTTGCACAACTCAGGAGTTAAAGGGTGTGGATCAAAGCTTGCCAGCCTCCTCAAGAGAGACATGTATACGTTCATTTTGTTTCTTTAACAAACGACGCATGACAATCCAAATCTAGTAGCGGGCTCCTGAACGGCTAGTTCTTAACTGTGCTTGAGCAGGTCCCAGTTCCTCTAAAATTGATGAATAGTCATTAACAAAGGAGCTATTCCTCTTGTTACTACACGGCTAAGAGTTTCTTGGAACCAACTGAAACTAGAGATGATGGAAAAGGGCAGGCTCTATCTATATGCATCCAAAGGTGGAGAAGGCATCTTCGCTGGAGGATCGGTAACACTGGTTCTGAGGGTCGATGGAGTATTAGGGTGATTGATTCACTCTTATGGCGCTAGGCTATACACAGCACAAGCCGTTAGTCATGATCTATTCGTTTGTGTGGGCTGTATTGGAAGAAATCGTGGAGCGGATCCTGTTCTTAGAAGAATCCTTGCAGGAGCTAATTTGTACATCGCCTCGCGCTTCTGGCGTAGCTTGGTAATTCGTTTAGACCTTTCAGATAGCACATCACTATAAACATGTAGTCAGCCATGTTGAACCGTCAATTGTGTCCTTCCTTCCCAAGCTGGTGAGTCTTATATAGCCTTGATTTTCGGCACAGGCTACGTCGGAGGTGGGTGGTAAACTTCATGATGCAAGTCCCGTGACCGATCGAGGTGGCGACCGAGACCTATGAGACACCAAGTATAAGCCTAAGCACTGATGTAATAATATTTTAAAATTCAATGCTGGTGTTGGGATTTATCTTAAGTAATCATATGTAGATGTTTACTGAAACATCTGTTCGTACTTTGTAATTACATTTACTGCAGGTTGACTGTGCCATGGTTGCTTTCATTGCTGAGTATACAGATTCTACGCTAGCACGCAACCATCGACGCCAACAAGACCTAGGGGCGACTTGATACTAAGAGCCTGAAAGTATAAGCTTATTAATTTCCTAATTCCTTGAACTACCTTCGAATCAGTTGAACAACGAAGGCCACTCTAGCTGTTATGTCAAGGTTACTGTAACTTCGTAGTCCTGACCATTTGCCACAACTGTGATCTCGACACCCCAATCAGCAAATTCATATGAACTTGGGCCATTTTGTGTCAGCGTAGCATCATTAAGTTCATCACCCGCGCACCCGCTGGAGCCAGGCCTTGCATCCAAGACTCTTACAGGACCGTTTCCAGTTGCGGTCGTAGTCGAGACGGTGTATAAAAGAACCCCTGTCGCGCACGACGCAGTGTCAAGACCCATCGTCGACCGTGCCTCAGCAACTAGAACCTCAGTATCGCTGTGCTTCACCACGACAGCTTTCTTCCCACCGGAAATTTCCAGCGGCGACAAGACGTGCGTAGTCTCTCCGGCGCCAGCCACACAGTCAAACTGGTCATCAACACTGGAACACTCAAAGTCAGTTATTACCGTTTGAAGGTAGTGTTATGGGTTTCACGGACGTCCCATTTCCCCAGGGAGAAAATCTTGTGCTTTGAAAGGTGCTCAAACAAGAAGGAAAGCGCTGTGAAAATTACTTACAGCCAGCCAAGTCGCCACTTGTCCCAGGCAAAATAGTCCGGGCTCGGCCCGCTGATAAGCCCCATCAGGTCCCAACCACCAATGAACAGCCCTGTGGCACTACCGTTAAACGGGTAGTAATCAGGTAGGCACATGGCATGCCCGGTCTCATGGTTTAACACAAGGGAACCCCAAGTCCTATATCCATCTATTCCGAAAGTTACTGACTTCCTTGCGACATAGGTGCCGTCGCGTGTTGTTACATCGCCAATAAAAGTTTCGGCATTACCAATGGCGGCAGCGTTGGCAGTTGGCACGATGTAAAGGACGTCAACCGGGGGGATCGGAGCATTGTATACAGCGAGCGCGTCCTGGATGTAGCGTTCATGCGCCTCAGCTGTGAGGCCACGGTTCCAATTGTAACTAGCTGCTGTGGCGGGCATGCGGTAGAAGCGTGAGGTATCGGCTGTCACAGACAGATCTAGAGCGCCATAGGACGCTGCGCGGTACCAGTCTGCTGCGGCTGGCAGGTAAAAGTCATACAGGACCTGCGGGGAGGTTTCAGTGGCAACCTCATCAGAAAAGTCGACGAATATCATGAATGCGCTAAGGGTACCGACACTCGGCGCGCAGTTCATTTCGTAGCCAAATCCTGTACTCAGGTAGACACTTTGGACCGCTGGGAGTTTGCAGGCCGAGACATCAGCGCTGACCCGAGGAAGATTTGCAATCAATGTCCCTGTGACGATGCGCCACGCCCAGCGAGATAGCGACAGCCGTTGTAGCATCTTGCTCGGGAGTAACCACCCTTCTACCCAATTCAATGACTATGGAGAGAGCTTCCTGAGGGTCTTACTTGATCGATTGCCATGTGCCTGCTATTATTAATATATACGTTGTAAACTAACTATATCCCGTGCGGCAGGTCAGGTCTTTAACGCATGGGTTCTTACGATGTACTCACGAATCTAAATCGTTTTCAGTAACCACCTCATCAAAGCTCTGATCTGCTCTAAATTTGGCTAGAATTACTCCGTATATGGGGACTTTACCTGGCATAACCCCGGCTTGCCAGACGTGGTTTAGTTTCCATGCTTAAAAGCCATAAAGGGAAAGAAAACAATGGGTGCATTTGATGTTTTTTTTATTATTGCCCTAGAAACCATTCCCGATCCAACGGCTCTCGTTGGAACTTCCAAAGCTCCTGCCGAAAGAAGAAATTCCGCAGTATTGTATCTAACCACAACCCTGCTACTTTAGCGGCCGTCGATCACGGCACTTAGTAAGTGGCGGGGTAGTGATACAAACTCGATTTAGATACTTTGTGACGAAAATACTGAAGATTTCGGCTGAAAGGTGGCTACCGTTATAATATAATATGAACAGCTGCAGACGCCAATGAACCTATCTTGATGAAATACTACGTCTGATAATTTACCGGCATAGCTTTGGTGTCCTGTTTCGTGATAGATCAGTAGCTGTGGTCTCTAAGCCCACCACAACCACGGCTCCCCACCAGCTCAGTTTCTGTGACTGTGTAAGTGTTGAAATAAGGGAGGCTGGTACACTCCACTCCCATGTCTATATAATCTACCAGATCCCCCATAGCCTGGAGGGCTAATTTTATATTTTTAATTAATTTAATCCTAACCAGATAGTAGATTAGGATTCTAGGTAAAATCTTTTTTTTTTTGTATAGGGGCGCACGGGCCCCCGCTAACCGCCGGGGGTAGGATCCCATTTCTAGCCGGGCAAAAAGGGATTCTACCCCCCCTTCCCCTCCGTTTTTTTTTTACCCTCCAAAAAAGGATTCTATTTTAGGGGGGGAAAAAAAACGGATTCTACCCTATAAGTAAAAAAAAAAAGAAAAAAAAAATTCTACCTTAGGGAAAAAAGAAAAAAGGGATTCTACTTTATTAGTAAAAAAAAAAGAAATTCTACCTTAAAAAGGAAAAAAAAAAAAGATTCTACTTTATTAA